>WEIT01037279.1:13326-75256 GCA_013389985.1 Dryoscopus gambensis | reverse complement strand
ACACGAGGGAATAGAAGAGGCAGTTGAGGTGATCTGAATGCACAGCTGTATATAAAAATAGCAGTTGGAAAGGAGAGGTCTTTGAGGAAGCTGACCGCAGCTGCATGTGGCTATAATCACAGCACAGAGGCTGGCGCTAATTGGTAGTGGTGAAATCAAGTGAAAGACTGATGTGTTATGATGGAGAGCTCAGAAGGAAAACGTGAGAAACAGATAACTCAGAGTGGCACCAGAAAAAAAGGAGGATAAGATGGAGATAGGTAGAGATTTGAAGCTGAGAAGGAAGAAGGATGTGATTAAAGAACTGGGGACAGCTAATATAAGATAGTTGCGCAGCACCAGGGAAAAAAGGAAAAAAAAAAACCAACCCCATGAAAATATGGGTTTCCTACTGGCTCGAGGAAGATGCAAGTGTGTGAGTCTGAAGACTCATTTTCTTTAGGTGGAAATACACATCTGACAGCAGAGTTTATCTGGGGAAAGAGCAGTGTTTTGTTTTCCGAGACCATAGAAACACTATGGAAAGATAAAACTAAAAACAGTCCTGGAGAACAAACTTGAGACAAAGATCTCAGAATCCCTTCTAGAACAAAACAAAGATTAATACATCCAGCCAGTGAAAACTCTCCTAAAAGCTGTGCCTGGTGTTGTTTTAGTAGAATTACTCTGGTCTCTGAGAAGGAAGGTGAACGAATGTCAAGCTAGTGAAAATGTAAAAAGAGGCATGAAGAACTCAGGGTCATGCTGGCATGAGGAGATCTTCATGCAATTGGCATGTCTGTACAAGTAAATAAAATGGAGTCTAGCATCAGCCCCTGGCCCTGGAAATCAAATGTATCTACTGCTGACTGTCCCTGGCCTAGTTTTAGTTTATACTTACGGGAACTCACCTGAACTACTCCCAGGTAAGGTTTGAAAGTTATCTTGGGATTGTTCCCGGTAGGCAGTTTGAAAGCAACCACCCTGTTTTGGAGGGTGATAGACTTTATTAGCATGGCACCTTTCTGTGCCAGTTGGCCTCAACATTCTTGGACATGTTTATTTTGCTTGTAGAAATAGAGCTGTAAATGGCTCAGTAGATGCAATCCCTTGGAAACTTAGGACATTGACAGTCTTTGATGCAAGCTGTGACAGGCAGTGAATATGATTTCTTCTTTAAAATGTTGCTGAACTGAGATGTTGATGTGCTCTCAGATTTTGTTTTCATGGAGCATGATGACATTGTAGAAGAGTTGATTATACAAAGTGACTTTGTGTGAAGCATGCGTTTACTTATTTCCATTTAAATGTTATGCAAGCATACGCAAGCATAGGTCATAAATAACACTCCAACTCACAGAAGGACGGGCTGTGAAATTAAGGAAACAAGGTCGTGAGGTTGGTAGGTAACTCAGTTGGCTGGACTAAAAAGCCCAAATATTTAAAAGTCGAGAAAAATACTTTTAAAAGTTCTTGAAACTTGTGTAAAAACAAGGCAAATCTCCAGACCTAAACAGATAAGATAAATATGGGTCTAGAATAGAATAGGTGTCATGTGAAGGTGATGGAGACATGGAAACTTTACAGTCAGTGTAGAAAAATGTACAAAATTAAATTGCATGCATTGTTCTGGATTTTGAATTCACGAATGATTCAAACTAAAACAGGCACAGCAAGAAAAGCATCTCTGAGAGCCTTTATCTTAGCAGAACAGGCTAGCAAATTGAAACCCAGAGCATGATAAGATTGTTCCTTGATAAATACATCAGGGAAGGGGCTGGTAGAGAGGAAAGCTGGTTAATTAAGCTAAACAGTGTTGAGACATGAACAAAGTTAGTAACAGATGTCAGTTATAGCAGAAAGCAGTTGGCTGACTCTGAAACTAAAGTTAGATCATCCATGTTACTAGAAGCAGCATGCATCTCAGCTCGCATTTTGTAAATGGGTTCATGAATGTGACCTCTTCTTAACCAGGAGCAACGTCAGTTTTGTGAGGAGCTTCAGAGATGAGCAGGAGGATTTGCACTTTCCTTTTGAATGCCTTAGCTTCTGAAGAGCCAAATGCAGCATTTTTGGAAAGGACTGTGCAGGGTATTTGGCAGTTCTCCTCCAGCATATCATCAGTCTTTCAGCAGTCATCCTACACTCATGGATCCTTTCCTCTTCAGCTACAGAATTAAAGAATTATAGAATGGTTAGGGTTGGGTCTTTCACTAGACCGGCTTGCTCAAAACCTCATCCAACCTATCCTTGAACAGTTCCAGGGAAGGGGTATCCACAACTTCTCTGGACAACCAGTGTCTCAGCACCCTCACAGTAAAGAATTTCTTCCTAATCTAAACCTACCTTCTTTCAGTTTAAAGCCATCACCCCTTGTCCTTTCGCTGCATGTCCTTGTAAAAAGTCCCTCTGCAGATCTCTTGTAGGCCCCCTCTAAGTGCTGGAAGGTGCTCTAAGGTGTCCCCGGAGCCTTCTCCAGTTCTGCCCTTTAGGTTTGCTCTGTTGTGAGTTGATATTGTATAGGTTCCCCATGGCCCTGCCATCACAGGTGCTGTGCTGCTTTCCTGGTTCCTGGTTTCCTGGTTTCCTGTTTTTTCCTGCCGGTTCCTGGTTTCCTGGATGATACGGGACATCAAGCCCACACAGCAAGTTCACCTGAAGGAGCTTATCTCCAGGGAGTGTTAAGATGTGTCAGACTGTGTCAAACTGTTGCACTATTTTTTTTCACAGTGTGCCCTGTTGCTGGAGCAGGATTTCATGGAGGGATTTCAAAATATGTATCAGTGTAATATTGGGAAATGTTTTTGTTTATGTGTGACTGAATGTGAATTGATAACCCCAAATTGACAGAAGTTAATTTTAATGTCTTTTTATTATTTTTCTTGGCCTTTACATGTTTCTATAAATACTGTGTATTTGAATGAAAACCAGACTGATGAATGTGGAAGCCTGCCTGTCAGCATCTCTAAATGAAAGCTTTCAATTATAAATAGTTTTGAAACTATAAATAGAAAAATCTCCATACTGTATTTATCACTGACCGCATTTTTTTTCCCCTTTCATTGCATGTCCCATTTTATTTTTAGTGATACGTACTTAAAATAGTTTACCTGCTTTCCTGTTGGCCATTAGATGGCCACTGTGGAATCCAAGTGATCTCTAAGGCAGATGGTAAGTGAACTGTTCCTTACTCGAGCAGTGTGAGCCTGAAGTCTTGTCTGTTCAGACCTTCTTCACTAATGCATCAGCTTTGTCTGTTCAGTTGATTTCACATATGTAATCCTTAGTTGGTTTCAAAATGTGATTCCAGCATTGTTCAGGATCTCCTGTTCTTCTTACATTGATGTCATTCTATGTCCCCCTCAAAAGGTGGTAGCTCTGGTTTTGCTAACTTACTAAAGCCCGTACTCTTCACAAAAGTCACTACGTTGGCAGCCATAACAATTTTTAATTTTTAAAAATTCTAATTTAATTAGTTTTACAGTATTGTGGTGTTGGTGGTCACCTCAACTGCACACAAAGTAATAGGAACAGCTCTAAGTTTTGATGGCTCTCAGGCCTTAGCTTGACTTCAGTGCTGAAACTGCAGCTTCCTGTCCGCTTTAATTTGTGCTGTTGCATCCTTTCCCCCCTTTGTGTGTGTGTTAATAAATACATAATTTAAAGTAGGGTTGAATGTAGTGTAAGCCACATTACTGTTTGTTAGGGTTTGCAGGCCACAGATATTTCCAGCACTGCTTGTTTGAAGAGGCTGCATGGGCATCACATGGTTCTTTTCTCCTGAACTATGTCAAGAAAGGGAAGTAAATTTCTGTAAGGACTGGCTGATTATCTGTACACTGCTCAAAATGGCAGATGAAGTGTAGAAATGCAGTTATTTAAGGCAAATAAGATCACAGTTGGTTCCTTGTAACTGACTGCATGCTTTGGTCTCAGTCTGAAACACTGCTGTGGGATGGAAGAGGAAGGAAGCAAGATAGGAATTCTTATGGCAAAGAAGTAGGAAACAAGCAGGACAAGTGGACGGGTTTTATGCTCACATCACCAGCAGCAAAGGGCTTCCTGGCACTTCTGAGGCAGCAGTGGTTGCCTCTTGTACCAAGGGAACGCCTTCTCCCATGTCATTTGCCAGCAACTATGAGATGTGTCTGTACGGGTGGATGAGCTGGGTCCAAGGTGCCCCTCAGACATCCCAAGATGTTTGGTACCGTTTCTTGTGGTGTTACCCGGGTCCCAAGAGCAGCACATCTGGGAGCTGATGTGATGAGGTGGGGTGAGAGGTGACATTGCTGTCTCGGCCCAAGCCTGTGCTACTGTAGTCATTGCCTTGAGACCCCTTGTACCTTGGACTTCTTACAGCTGAAAAGGAGCAAAGACAGGAGCAGGAATGTGTTCTGTCATCTTTGAGAGGTAGAGGAGTCATTGCTGCTCGTCAGATAGGAAATCCCCAAAATGGCCAGCTACTACTTATGGACTGAAACTGTTTTCCTGTCCTAATGAGGCAGGAATGTTTTTTCTTGCCAGTAGGCCATCATGAAGATTCCTTAACTTTACATCCAAGAAGATTGCTGATGCATCCAGCCAATGACAGGTAAAATGGTCTGTGTTCATGTGGCTCTGAGACTCTGGGGGTATCATGGACCCATTTAACCATCCGTCTTTATGCTTCGAGGCATGCCAGCATCTGCAAGCTTCTTGTTCATTTTAAATGCGATTGGTGTAGTTTTATTTTTATGCAGTGCCTTGGGATGCCTACTGAGAAGGGATCTTAAAATAGGTGTAACTTAATGTGCCGTTCAGACTTTTCATTAATCTGCTTGTCTTCACTCTTACCCAGAGGTAAAATATAAAAGCTACAGAGGGGGGACTTTGGAATAAAATGATAGGAAAGGGGGCTCTGGAATAAAGGCATTTAGTACTGAGGACACTAAGACTAGCAGTGGAGGAAACAGAACAGGATGTTCAGAAAGTCCAGGCCCTTTGGCATGAGTTAAGGAGCTTGGAAAATAAGCAGGGCTACAGTGAATTTGTGAAACAATGTTTGTCTTCCTAAAACTGAATACTGGAAAGGATCCATTTCACACTTTGCCTTTGCCAGCGCCCTGATATCTATTGTAGCACTCATCTTCTGGCCTCTTTATTTTCAGAGAAAAGTTTGACTTTGTGTTCAGAAGTTATTTGTGCTTCCTGCTTTCTTATGGCGCTAACACGGTCATGTTGTGGCTATGGGGCTAAACTTTGGAGTCTTAATCTTCAGTCCTGCTGTGCCACCCTGTTTCTGATGTTTATATTTTAACTGCAATGATGGGCTGAAAGACTCCACTTCCACTTTGCTTCACCACTGCTTTGTCTGCATTAGTAAAATAATCAGGGCCAGGACTTGTATCTTATGATTGTCCATATTGTTTAATTTCTAGCACATTCCATGACATGATTTTGGTCCGTGCCAACTAGCACACTCCCAGATGACAGCTGTGGCAGGATGGCGTGGGAGACAGACTGTTCTCAACAGGCATTATTGAAGAGGTAACCATGTTTTGCAGGGGAAAACGGTGGAAAGGTGTGGATTGGAACTGGCTTTGCCTTTCTCCCCAAGCTTCTGGATTCTGATGTATCTTATACCCTAGGACCAGTCTTTCCTGGTCTTAGCATTTGTGAAGGATACTGAAATACAAACTTTTGCTTCCTCCTTGCATCTCTAGGTGCTGTTATCCACAAAAACATCAAGCCACCACCTCCTCCTCCCCGTGGGCCATCTGCTCAGGCTTACAGCAACACTTCCACAGTGATAAGATCTTTTGTCTTTGAATAAGAGTCAGGTTAGGGGCACATCTCAAGTTTTATGTCAAGCTAGTTCATGACAAAACTGATCCCTCTGAACCCACGTGAGCTTTCCAGAGAGTGGTCTTCCATCATGCAACATATTTGCATGCAGAGGTACAGCAGTGGCTCACAAAGTCAGTGTTGTCACAGGCCCACAACAGCAAGTTAGATAAATAATTACTGTTCTGGTATGTATGTATTTGCATATCACACAGGGTCATGATAACTGCACATATAGATGGTGCATTTGCTTGCACACATGGACTTTTTTGAGCTTCACACTTATAATTCACTCTTCAGGCTTTGCTTGTTGCACTTTACATGAAAATAGGGAATGTTTACTTTCCCCTGTGGGACTTCTAGTTTGTGAAGCCCTCTGCAGCTCTCTGTTGTGTAAGGGATCACTGAATTCCAGAGCATTGCTGATGCTTTGGCTGAATGTGTTTTTCCAAAAATTGTTTGTATAAGGTGCAGCTCTATATGAAATATTCTTTATAAACGTTGATTGCTCTCTTTCAAACCTAATTTTTTACTGTCTGAGTTTTTAGTTGCAAATGGAGATATTATTAAAACCATAGTCTTCCTCACTCACTCACTGCTGAAAATATTTTTTCATTTAGGTAGTACATGGTGTGCTGGTTTTAGGACGTAAATCAACAGTAGCTATAGGCTGCACAGACTTGGGGTTTTGTCTTGAAAATGATTGGCTTAGCTGCACACAGTGAGCATGTATCTATCATCAAGATTTACACTCCTGAGCCTGTTCTTGGTGCCGCTGGAGCAGCAAAGGAAGGAAGAAACCACTGCTGAGTCATTGGACTAACCAGTGTAGTTTTCTTCATCATGACAATCTGTGTACAGCATTGTTATCAAGGGGGTTAGAAACACTGAGCAAAAGGGATTTTGTTGTGTCAGTGCTAGGTGAAATGATGTTTTTACACACTGGTGTGCTGGGCGGGTTTGAGGCTAGTGAGAGCCATGACGGTAACAGTCACACAGAAATTGTTAGGAAAAAGAAAGGCTGCGAGAGGTGCAGGATCTCCCATGTTAACTCTGTTTACAGTTGTTGCCAGTCTATGCACTCCTCTCAGTATTCATTAGCTGAAGAGACTGAAAAGTCAGTCTGGAAGAGATTGTGCTGACTACAAGTTTCTGTAGCCTTTGGTGGTGCCAGCTGCAAAAATAGGCAAATCCGGCTGCAGTGGAAGGGCGTGATGGGGCAGCTCCAGCCCAACTGCTACCCTGGGGGCGTTTTGGAGGCTTTGGCTGGAAGCCGTGAAATGCATCTCCCAGGGGAGGACTGCATTGCAAACAGACCTTGCCCTTCCCTGTCGGTGGATTCCTTTGGCAGTAAGTTGGCTGGCATCAGAACACCTAAACATATTTATGATAAACTGCAATGATTTGTTGCCCCTCTTTGAGATGGGTGTGAGGTTTGCATTGTCTTCATTAATTCATCTCACATATGACCCTTTGAAAAGGTCTCGTTATAGAAGCCACTCATTAGTGGTGGCATTGTGCCTGGCTGAAGGCCAGGTGAAAACGTTTCCCAATTTCTCACTCTTACATGGCCTAAACCAAATATTAACAGCTCCCCACTGATTTAAGTGCCTCTTGATTGGATCAAGCCTACTCTGTTGTAGGAAACAAAAGACTAGAGGAGTAGCTCCTATTTTCCCTTGGAGTTTAGCTTTCTTAAAGAGGAGAACTAAAAGGCCTTCTGCACCCCAACCTGAAGAAATACCTTTGAAATAGGATACTTGTTTACATCTATAAAGAGATTAGCAGTAGAAGTAACTCAGAGGTAATGAAATAAACCTTTATGAGTGCTTTAGAGGACTTTCTCTTTTCCCGCAGAATTATGGTCCTTGGTAACTTGGTCAACTTTGTGTAGGAAAAATCTTTCTGGGAAAGGGTTAACGTACAGGGAGAAAAGCCCACTGAACAAAGTGAGCTTTCTGCTGAAAATTTTTGAGTTTAAAACCCCTAAAACTGATTCATCTGTTATCTTCCCCCATCCCCCCAGAGAATAGTTAATTTTTCTTGTTCATCTTATTTATTTACTTTTCATAGGAAAGGGAAAATGTTGGGATCACTCAGTAAATAAGAAGTCTCAGTAAGAGCCAGTCTTTGCTTCAGGCAGCAATTGGACCACAGCAAATGTAGGTAGACTGGAGTTAGCTCCCGTGAACTGTAATGACACTTAGATTGTTGCTGAACTAAGTATGCAGGTCAATGGGTAGGTCTCTGCGTCCCATACTGGAGCTCTTACTGCTGTATGATTCACTGCTTTTAGGACCTGCATTAGCAAGATTAAAGTCAGTGCTGCTTTGCCTACCTAGCTCCTTCCTGCAGGGAATGCAGGGGAAAAATACTTGTGAAATCCTGAGCACACAGGAAACAATGAGAGATCCACACTTACCTCATTGCAGTGATTTTGAGGCTTTTCTACTCTTTTCTGTGGGACAAATTGCTGTGTTCTTCATTTTTGTTGGTGTTGTTCAGACATCAGTTATTCGGTTCCTACCCTTGCACAAGTGCCAAAAATCACAGATGTGGAAATCTTGGACACTGTGATTTTTCACAGCATTCA
Organism: Dryoscopus gambensis; assembly: GCA_013389985.1. NCBI lineage: Eukaryota > Metazoa > Chordata > Aves > Passeriformes > Malaconotidae > Dryoscopus > Dryoscopus gambensis. The sequence continues at coordinate 66,861 of WEIT01037279.1, read as the reverse complement.
TGACAAAAAGACAGTTGGCTTCAGAGATCAGAAGCATCTTTGAATATGAAAAAAGCTCTTTTAAGTGTATTATTCCTTTGTAAAGGCAGTTGCTCATTCAGACCGCAGTCAAGTGTGAGTACCCTCAGCTGGAACCCTCTGCTGCAGTGTGGTCTTGCTCCCGTTTAGAGTCAATGGGGTTGTTTGCGCCACTGCAGCTCATTACCCAGGCTTTTCATCAGCTGCTGAACTTCATTTGTTTTCTGGAGTTTACTCCCTTAAAAATATGGTAGCCATCAGCAGAAAACCAACTGAAATGAGAAGTGTTGGACTTGTTTTCTATTTTAGGTATTATGTGGTTCTATAACAAATAAAGGGTATAGATTATTTATTTTTATTCAAACAAATAATTTGTAACAGCTGGTAAGGAAGGGGAACAGCCATGAGCTGAAAATAAATTTACAGCACAATTCTGTTGTCAGGGAATCATTCCCATGCAACCCAGTAATGGTGCAGAGATTTCAGGGATTATGTTCAGATTAAATGTCATCAAGAGCTGAGCCTTGGCAGTATGCCAGGAAGGTCATATGAGGAAAGTTGCAAACTTTTACACTCAAATAAAATTATGTTCTGCTTAATAACCATGATACGCTGCAAATTTTAGCACAAATCATGACTTAGGTTAGGAAATCTCATCATAATTTGACTTTTAAAAAATTTATTATTTGTTTAGTTTAGATTCAGGACTTGTCACTGCTTTTTGGGATTTAAGACTGTGTCAGCAATTTTATTTGGGGGTTATGCCTCTATTATATATATTTTTTCTTTATAGCATGACATTAGGAAACTTTAGTCCAAAGCTTCTACAGGTTTTAAAATTCGAAATTTTTCATTTTCAAGGTAAACATGAATGGAACAATAGCCTGCTAATACTTCCACAAGTATTATTTCCCAAAACCAGCCCTGTTATTTTTAAGAAGTCTGAGATGCTGTAATTCCATGGCATTTATGGAAGATTACTTTGTTATTGGGAGGGAATGAGAAAATAGTTACAAATGCGTAGTTGAGGATTGCTTTTTCTTTTATTTATCTGTGGTTGGTCTGTACCATTCCAAAATACCTGTGGAATTACGAAGGAATATGCTGACAGTCTAATACTGCATTGAGAATGTCTCATTTTGGTTTAATCTGATCTGTTTACAGTAGATTGGTTTCAACTACGGAAGGGAATTCTTTCTCTGGGGGATATCTAAACATGGAATTGCAGAGCCCTAGCTATACCACTTGAAATAAACACTCTTTTAATCTACTTACCATCTCTGAAAAAAAGCTGAAACTATTTAAAAAGTGATTTCTCAAATCTCTTAAGTGCTCTCAAATGTGATCCTACTACTGCATATGGCTAAGGGTGAATGATGATTTTTTTGTACAGTTTCATTTGCTGCCTGGCACTGACCCCCGAAGTGGTGTGAGCACACCCCTTCCTGGTGCCCTTTGTGGGCATTGGGTGTTACAGAGAGAACTGTCAGAAGACTTTCTTTTGGATGCAACCAGCGTCCTGAATAAAGCCACAGCTGTTGGATTTGATTTACCAGTGAGCTTCAGTAAAAAGAGAGCAAAACTTGGCGTCATTAGCCGAAGCCGTAATGAGACTGGATTCAGGGATCCACCTTTATTTTCTAGATATATATATATATAGCCCATGTTTGTAAACCTTATTTTTGGTATACTGTATATATTTAAGTATATGTTTATATACCCATGCATGCATGTGTGTGTAAACATATGTATGTGCATGCTGAAGTTTATTTTCCTCTTTTTCCTCCTCTTCTCTTCGCTCACCTTGCCTGCTGCAGTGAGGCACAAGACAGGGAAGAAAACTGGTTTGGCTGACCAAGGCCAGCACTGCAAAAGGGGAGTCTACAAACTCATCTGAAGTTTATTAAAGTGTAGAGGTTGGGAGATAACGATTAGAGTTGTCAGATTCTGGAAAGGGTCACAGTGATTACAGTGGGATCAAAAATCAAACTGAAAAGCACCAGGAGATGTGGCTGGGTGCAGCAGCAGGACCCCAGGCTGGGGGCCCAGGCTCCTGAGGCAGAGGCGTTGCCAAGTTTTGCAGAACAACAGATTCATTTGGTTTGTTACTGATGAAGGGTACGGTATGCAACCCTCAACATGTCAACAGTTCTTTAAAGTGCAGGTGTAAGAAATTCCAGTTAGATGTCAGTCCTTTAAACACTGTTAGAAGTCAATCCTTTAAACACTACGAAGAAACAAGGTAAATTCATTAATTATTTCAATAAACTTAAAGACCTCATGTTGTACCTATAATTTGTCTTGAATTATTGATAGGATTTTTTCCATTACTTTTGTAGACCTTTATTTAAACTACAGTCAGTAGAATTTTACCATCCTACAGCTCCAGACACACAGTAATAAATCAACCCTTATTTCCTTATTTGCTTGAAGCTAATGTGACAACAAATAGTCTGTTCACATACATTATTTCTTTGTACTATATCATATGCAAATATTTCAATTATTATCCTTTTATCTCTATAATATTTTAACAACATGATACAGCATGTTTCTCTGATAAATTGAGTTACATAAAAGCAGCTTCACATCTGCATAATGCTTTAACAAAACATTCCCTCTATTTCAAGTTAAAATGTGTGTTCAGCTTGGGCATAGCCTCATAAATAAACTTAATTTGCCTTATTAAGAAACACTTGTGTATTCTCATAAGTTTCAATTATTTTTTTTTAAATAATAATTTTATCACATTCTGGACTCCTGCCTGCCCAGGCTGCCCAGGGCTGGCAAAGGTTTGCTAAGTTGAGTTCTGCAGTTGAGTTGAGTTGGTTTCTTGTTTATAAATGATGTAGCTTGACTTCCTTGCATTTTTTCCCCCCCCTTCTGTGAATATTTTCTGTAACCGGATGTTTATTTTCTAGTATTAATCCTTAGTGGCTTGAGAATGACAGCTTTCCCTCTAAAGCTGGTAGAACCATCAAAACTGATGTTACCCCAGCAGGTCTGATCCAGCTTTCTACCTGTGCAGTGCTGTGTCACCAGCATTTTTTTTAAGCAGGATTGTTCTGAGGGGCTGTGAGATCCCTGGGCACAGTGCAGCCTCACCCTGTGCGTGTGGCTGTGTCCTGGTGCCTTGCTCGGACAGGTGGGAGTTGCGGTGCCCGTGGTGGTCCCAGGGATGGCGATGGCAGGTGCACTCCTGGGTACCCGCGTGCTGGGGTGATGCAGGTGACCCCTGTGTGCTGCCCACCCAGGGTGGCTTCCTCAGTGCGAGTTGAGGATCAGGTACTTAGGACTGCGTGAGATTGCACTGATTGTATCCCGAAATATTTAAACTGTTTTATCTTAATGTAAAAAGGAAAATATGCGAGGGAGGAGTAGGTATGTCTCCCCCTTTCCCAAAGAAGGCGAAGAGAAGCACATAATGATAGAAGAATTAATTTCCTCTTAACTCTGGCTGTACTGTCTTGAGGCTTTTTATAAAACCAAACAGCATTACTAAGCATCTATTTGGTGGAGGGATGTGAAATAGCCAGGTGTGCTTTGTGTATAAGCAAGTGATTGTAGCCTGAAACATTGCTGCAGACGCTTCATGAGTCAGATCATTCATGACTGCAATAACGAGATTATTCATGGTAGGCTCCTCATTGTGACAATGGTCCTTTGTTTGAAGTCTGCATTGTATATATGCTATACTTCCGATTTGAAGATTCCTTCTCTGCTAGAAAACAGCATTGCAGCAGGGAACCAGAAGTGAAGATCAGTGCTGCTAAGTTCAGAATGTTACTCAGTGCTGGAGGTAATTGGGAACGTTCATAGTTGAGTTAAAAGCAGTAACCATTTCATTGGGATGGTACTACTTCCTGTTGGTCCTGAGGTAGGTTTTTTAATTTGATTTTTAGTCAGTTGTCTTTTAGTTTTGTGGGGTTTTTTTAACTCTTATCTTCTGATTAGAACTGTTTAAATACTGCCAAAAGAGTTTTGTTGCTCACGATCATATAAGAGATGTTTTGTCTTGATAGTGACGGTCCTTTATGTACACAGCCATTTTGTTTAAGGGAAGGAAGAACAAAACCACAGCATTTCTTTAGTGTTCAGAGTCAAGTTAATTTTAAGTTTACCCATATTCCTAATTTTTTTATAAAATGATGCTTGTCTCCATTTATAACTTTTATGAGGTCCCTATGATAGGAGGTGATTATCTCCCATGGCAAAGGGATTACACTTTGTAGTGGAACCATGACCAGAGTGTTTTAGACTTGGGTGCTATAATATGGCTTGGATTCGTCTCCTGTACACCTGGGTGGTCAGGCTGAGACCAAGGCATATTGTGCTCCAGATCTTACCCCCAAGTGGAGCATCTTTGTGTGATCTTCCTCTGCCTGGTGCACAGAGCAGCTGGGAAGTTCATCTCTGGTGAGGCATGCTGGGGGGCAGGGGTTACTGGAATCCTCTTGCTCTTGAGGAGTCCCACAAAGCTCGCAGGCAGCTCTGGTGGCTGTGCTGAGAGGAGGCAACCTCTGCCACCACTGGGAAGATGATGAAGGTGAGTCAGGGAAGACTTTTGGGAAAATGGAGAGACCATCTCAGCATGGTGGTGGCACCTCAGAGGGAATCACCAGAGTAGAGGTGAAAATAATGTGTTTCCTGTAGAGAGTGTCAGCAGCTTGTAGGGAAAACACAGAGCAAACTCAGTTCTTGAAAAGCACATCTGAAACTAAAATACTTCTTTTGTTTTTAATTCTTTGATTCCAGCTTTTATCCTTGAAGCTCAGAGGTTTCCTGGTGTTTTCTTTTGAAACTGAGCTGTTTCATGCAAGGCAAACAAGACTAAAATAAATCCAGTGCAAGCATTGCAGAGACTCTGTCCTCTATTTCGGCATGTCTTTTTTAATTTTTTGCCCCCATTAATTATTATATTCTACAGCAGAAGATTGTTTGGATTATTGTGGATGTTAGCTATGAATTTTGAACTCTAGCGTAAATTTGAATTCCAGGTCATTTTGTTGCAAGTTTGCATAATATTTATATGCTCACTTTCAGAAATAAAAAAGAAGGAGTTAATTGTTTGACAGGAAGAATAAAGCATTTGGCTATTCTGTATTGTGTGGGGTTGTTATGACAGACTTCTTTTGGTTGCACAGCATTCAAATTATACATCAATAGGGTAACATTACATTATGTCATCTGTTGGTACTTATACAAGCAATTTCATTACTTCATTAAAAATTTACCGTGATCTGAAAGCCACTTTGTGACAGATATAGTAATAATTATACACATGTGATTTTGTACAGTGTTATGCAGATCTACATTTTCGGCATCCTATAGCAAGAAATAGACTACTATTACTCCTTAGATACTTGCCAGATAATTGAATATAAAACTTGACTTTTTTACTGAAGTATTTAGTATTTGGATTTTAGCCATTGCAGTTGCAGCTGACAAAAATGCTTTCACTGCCATTGGGAAGATAATCAAACTGAGTTTGCTGAAACGGAGACACATTTTTTGAGACTGATTTATTTACAAATGAGATTAAATGGGAATGCAATAATGCTTTTTTCCCAAAGCAGTTAAAGGGAGCAGTGTTTACTTATTACCTTTTCCACGCATCTAGATCAGGGATGTTTAAATTGCAGGTTTTCATTTAGGCTTGAACCATGAGTGTATTTGACCTTGCTATGATTACATTAACTTTTCCTGATGGTTTTGGAAATGTGGAACATCTTGCTGTGTTTTCCAGTGTCTTGGAGAGTGGATTCACCATTCCTAGGTGTCAAGATTGTGCATAACTCTTGGATAGCCAGGAAGATGCAGACTGATCTCACAACAAATAGTTGAATAGCCCTTAGTAAATTACCTGAGTAAAGCAGATTAAAACAGTGTTATCTTGCTATTTACAGCAAAAGATTATTTTTTTGAATGAAAGGAAAAAAATAAACTGAAGAATTCTGTTCTCAGTGAACTTTTGACAGTTTTATTAAAAAAATGCTGTTTCGTATGAAAATATATCAATTTCTATGAAAATGTATAAAACCTTTGTTGTGACCAGAACGTAGTTACCTAGTTTAATAGGTATTAATATAATTTTTGCTATGCTACACTTGAGGAAGCCCTAGGATCTTACATTGGTTATAAGGATTATGAATGTCAGAAAACAGGTTGGGAGTGAGGGGTATTGGCTTCTGACATAGTCCCTCTTTTGTAAAAGTGCAAAATGAGCAATAATTATAGTGTGACTGTAATGACGTGTAAGGTGCAGTTGTCGGCATAGGAAAAGGTCCCTCTGGAGTAGCTAAGTATCAGATTTCAGTTTTCTTATTTCATTTTATGTTTTGAGAAGTTCACATCTTTGCATTTGAAGGTTTATAGCAAATACCAGGTTTGAAATTCTTCCGCAGAACTACTGAAGTGTAGTTACTGCGTGTACACAACAGAGGAAAAATCTTGACAAGAAAATCCTCCCATTTCCAGTTTCCACAAAACTCTTAAAGGGAACAGTCACGTGAAAATATTTTCTTTAAACTGTTTGACAGTGCCATTCAAAAATGAGATGTTTTGTACTCCTACTTGTTAGCTCAAGCCCAACCAGAAAATGATAATTCTTAGACCTGTGATTATTCATTGCTGAATTTATTAATAATGGTACTATTTCATTCTTGTATGGTAGCTTTCCAAAGCAATCTATGTAGTGAAAGGCAGCCTGCTCATATTTTCTTTTTTACTACCATAGCAGTCTCCTTTCCTCCCCTTTTCCTTTTCCTTTTCCTTTTCCTTTTCCTTTTCCTTTTCCTTTTCCTTTTCCTTTTCCTTTTCCTTTTCCTTTTCCTTTTCCTTTCCTTTTCCTTTTCTATTTTTATATTAATTTTTGTGTAAAAATGGACATGAATTTTTAATATACATCCTTGCTAGGGAAGAGAAAGGAGGGAAATAAGATAAATTAGCTTAAAAGCAAATTGAAGTCTAAAATTTAAGTAAAGCTCTTAACTGAACTGAACTTTGAAATATTTATCTAGATCAGTAACAATTTCCTCTGTGAGCAATGTAAAAAAAAAAAGGAAATCTGTAATTATTTGCCTAAGGTTGAAGCATATCGCTATTAGATATATGTTGCTGCTATCTGTGGACCATTCAATGGTTAATATGTAACAGTCATTCTTTATAGTGGTCAGTTTATTTTTATCAAAATTTACTCTTTAAGATCTTCACAAATGTTGAGGAAAGAAGAGGAAAGAGAGATTTATTTTCTTACTGTGGTGGAATTAAAAAAAAAAAAGCACTACCACTAAACCTATTTCAGGACTACTTAGAGGAGATTTCTTACACGTGCTATCATCAGTACATTACCCAAAAACATCTTTTCCACTTCTGTCATTTTTTTCTCAGTCTTCAATAACTGTGCCCCAAGTGTGTCTTCACGTCTTTCCTAACTTCTCCTGGGCTTGGGATTATTCCACCCATACACAGGGACCTCAAAATACTTGTCTACTGAAGTGTTTGTTCTCAAGACCTCTGGAAATCAGTCTTGCCCTGAGACTGAATTGGTCTATTGTTTAGCTCAGCACTAAGTAAACAAAGCATCTTCGTATTTAATAGGAATGGAAATGTATTTCCATGCTCATGAACTTCTATAGAGAAATCCATTTGCTCACCCTTCAGTGTAACAACATTGTTGACACAACTTCTGGGTGCTTAGCATCCTTTTTTGACATTACCGGAAGAATTTGGAACATGTGGTAAAGGCCAATGCACCACACCATAATAAGGCTGTATTTGCCTGTTTTCCTCTGTCTGAATAATACTGACTTGGAACAGGTGATGGTACCATATGAGTGAACTATTTAAAGTTACAAATGAGAAGAGGGGCTGTTTTAACTAGTTTGTCCAGGAGAGAACGTTATTGACTCTTCTGCATGTACACACCCTTCTGAATCACTGAAAATTTCTTAAGGAATTTCTGAGTTAGTGCAAAAGGTTGGCTGTAGGGCTGGAGTAACTGACCCTCAAAGCCGGAGAAGATCTTGAAATTTATCTGGTGGGTTGTCATATGTACACCATAGAGATGACCTGGATCAAAACTTTATCTGTCAGAAGGGTTTCAGGACAAGTAAAAGCAAACTGAATGCAGTTTTTGAACTTTGATTAGTTTTGTTGGACGGTTGTGCTTGGAAAGATCCTGGTCAGCCCATTTACAACAGCACCAAAGTGGGCAATGTTCAAGACAAATGTCTTGGTAGGCAGAGTCACAGAAACCTTGGGGAAGCATCCTTTAATCTGGTGATGTGGCATGTGTGGAATCCCCCAGGGGTTACTGTCATTAACTACTCCCACGAGACTCCTGACAGAGAAGGTTTTTCAACACCAAATGTGAATCATGAAGCGTGCCTTTGATTGATTGCAGCCTCTTGTTTGGGAATGTAATTAATGCCTTGGTTCAGCTGCCAACACGCTGATGCCCAGTGATATTTGAGATGTTGCAGAGGGTGTCCCCCTTGGCCTCCAGCAGTGGCCCTAGAAGGAAGGATTTCTCTGTGGGACATAGCCCATGATGTTGGGATGGTACTTAGAAATAGGCAGTTGGAAAAAAAGCCCTTCTGTCAGGAGAGCCTTGTGTCATATGAACTCATATAAAAATATGGGATTTCTTCCATTTTCATCCTTTTGCCTTTCACTTTTTCCTCTATTATAAATAAAACTTAAATATTTCTGTAAAAGAGAGCTAGATTGACAGCAAAGATGCCAGCCACTTCTCACAAGGAAAGAATTGTTCGGCTTGGTCTTCATGTTGTGTAATAATGGCCGAATGATCAAAATGTAGCATTTTTTCTTTAGTCTTTTTGACATGGAGATTAGCAAATCATAAATTATCTTCTACTTAGGGTGCTGATATCCTCATTATACTGAAGGCTTCTTAGGGCAGTTTAGTGACGCTTTCAAAGCGTTTCCTCTTGGATGAGATCCAGAGGATTCCAGCATGGTCGTTTTGGCACAGTTGGTTGGTTTATAAAACAGGTGTCTACATGTGTGTAATAAATCCGGTTATGCTGATAAATCCGAACAGATAATTGAAAAGTATGGGTTACAGTGAACAAGGCTGGTAATTTACCATGTCAGTAAAGCAGAATATAAGCAGCATTTCTGTAAAGTTCAATAATTCTGTAATTTAACGGCTCCATTGTATGAGCCATTTTAAAATTCCTGTTCAAGGTGTTCTTGATCCAGGTGTTCATATATTTTATTTTATTACTGGCTGTTTTTCAGTTAAAATGTGCAAGACTGATTCTCTTCTTGCTTTACTGTGGTACCAGCCAGTCAGGCCAACCAGCAAAAGTCAAAGACAAAGGATATAAAATTAATGAGGAAATGGAGAACTGAATCATGCACATTAAAATATATATGTAGTAAATGAAAATCATCAGTAGGCTAGTATTACCAAAGAGTCACTTTTCCATCGCTTAGATCAGATTGTTGCTGGTTAAGTTGCTAAGAATCAGCAGTATCTCGTATGTTCTAGAAATCTTAGAGGACTGGCCATTTTACTATAATGAATTTCATCATTAGCATTGTCATGTTTTGGGCTCTTTCTATAAATTTCCTTCCAAAGTTTTGAAGTCTCAGTCCTTATTTCAGTTTAATGCATTTTAGTATTGACCTAATTATCACCATATTCATGTGGAGTCCCATGACTTTCAGAGAAAAGTAGATGATTTTCGGTATTTTGTAAAGCTCATAAACAGCTGGAAAAAAATTAAACTCAAAGGCTATAACCTCCATGATTACCCTTACTGAATTAAAAAAGGAAACATTGCCAGGAGACAGTTATATTGCATTTACTAGTTAGCAGAAGTTCTTCTAAGACCCAAAGGATATGCTGTAGTTTGGTCTTTGTTCCCCAAGTGTGTGGCAGATTACAAGGGTGGCCTCCAGCTCTGGGAAGAACTAGGACCTGTGATCAAAGATTTCAGAGATGCAGGGAAAACTGCTAAAGGAAGTCCTGGATTCTGCAGTGATTTGGGGTGTGTGCTGAAGCTGAGGATCAGTCAGTCAGGATCAGTAGATGAGTATCTATGTAGTGTAACTGTACCAATACAGCATATCTATATTGTATCTGTTCATTCAGGATCTATGTATGAGTTGATTATTTAAGGGATGTGGCCTCCATAACTCATCAAATGATAATCCAGTCTCTCATTCCTTTAAATGCTCTGTAAAAGCCCAGCATTCTTAAGAGGCCACCTGGATGAGAGCTGATAAATGGGACTGTAACAGACTCTTTCCCCCTCTTTAACGTGTTTTTTTCTTTGCACAAGCTCTGAGAATAGGTCTGATCCTGAGGAGACTTATCCTAAATGCCTTTTGTTCGAGGAACTGCATAAGTTGTTCCTGTTGCTTCCCTTCCTCTTGCTCAGGATACCTAGCTAGAGATAAGGGTAGTTTTGGTGAATTAACAGCTTTTTCGCTTTATTTTGAGGCTATTTTCATCATCATGAGTTTAGGAGCACAAATTCCCTTCAAGATCTCACTGAGCTGCTGCATAAGAGTGAGGGAACTCTTCAGTACATTGTCTGAAAAAGTGGATTTATGAATCCTCTTCAAACTGGAAATACAATTTCAGGTAAAGAACTTCTTTTATGTACCTTGATGCAATGATAGTTAATCTAGTTCTCTTAGCTGAGTATTATGGGGGGACATCAGATCTAAATTCAAGTATCTAAGGAGAGTTAGGATCTATAGATTAAAGGCTTGATGACCATGCAAAACACCGTGAGAACGATTTGTGTGTTGTGCTTAGATTCAGCTGTAATTACGTTTTGTGACCAAGAGGAGAAAGGAAGTGTGATTTACTGTGTTGCGATTTGTGATGCTTTCCATTAGTTTTGACACTGAAAGCAGTATTGGTGGTCTTGTACTGTGTACTGCAGATCTGCCCTAGATGAATGTAATACGGAGAAAGCAAGAAAACCATAATATTCATGACCATGTTTATAAGAGTGTTGTGTGATAATCCATTCTAAATCAAATAACGTTGTACAAGTTCGTGTGCATGTTCTTTGTTTGGTTTTTGGTTTGGTTTTTTGTTTTGTTTTTTGTTTGTTTGTTTTGGAGGTTTTTTTGAAATCTAAAGTTCGAAGATACACAACTACTGAATTCTTTTTTGAAGAATTAATGTTAAGATGTATACTTACTGCCAAGTCAACACACAAAATAAAAATAAATGAAACACTCATACAAACATTCTGCTTATCATTTCTGTGCTCAGAAAAGTTCCGGTTTTTATTGCCTCTCTCAGCCAATATGTAATGACCCAGCATTTCTGCTGCTGAAGAAGATTAATTTGTTGTGCAAAATTGATGATACTAATTATTCTACCTGAGCTGTTCTCTTGTGTCTCTGCCCAGTCCACTGGTGGTGATGTGGGGGTAGGGCTTCAAGCCTTAGGTGCCTGAACTGCTTGCAGTAAATCTCACAAAATCACAGAATATGCTGAGTTGGAAAGGACCCACAAGGGCCAACTCGTAGTCCTGTTCAGGACCATCCCCAAGAATCACACCATGTGCCTGAGAGCATTGTCCAAATGCTTCTTGAGCTCTGTCAGGCTTGGGGCTGTGACCACGTCCCTGGGGAGCCCGTTCCAGTGCCCAACCACCCTCTGGGTGAAGAACCTTCTAATATCAAACCTAAACCTCCCCTGACACAACTTCAGGCCATTCCTTTGGGTCCTGTCACTGGTCACCAGAGAGGAGAGATCAGTGCTTGCCCCTCCCTTCTCCTCATGAGCCTCCTCATCTCAAAAGCATGCACAGGGTGCATCAGAACATAAGTGTACGTTATGGTTGTTATGCTTGTAATATCTTGGACCTTATTTGTATAAGAATATTGGAGGGTTTATGCCCTTCAGATTGAATATGAGTGGAATGAATGAAGAATGGGATGGCAGTTGAATTACTTATTCCAATACCAGCTTTCAAGTGTAACTGGATTGAAGTTACTCTGCTTCTGCTTTAGAACTAGAAAAATTTTTAGAAACCCTGACTAAACAGACACAGGGCCTAGATTTATCGTCTGGTAAATGGAGAACAGTCCTATGCTTTTGCTCGTCCACTGCATATATTCTCCATAGTAATATGACCAATGCAAAAGTAGTTTATACCATATATTAATGTCTTGTTCTTGCATGGATACAACCACAAGGTTACCTGTTATCTTTAAAAAGTGAATGGAGATGGACAGCAAATATGAGAGGGACCAGATTAAGAAAGGACAATGCAGATTTTATTGATGATACTCAGAAAGAATTGCACTGGTTTTTGTCAGTGTCAGATACATACAGTACTAGCAAGACCCTTCATGCCAGCCTTGCCTTGAGATTTTTTTCAGTGTTGATGCACATCCTTTTGTACCAGAAGGGAAAGAAGTTAATTAAATACTTTACAAATACATGTGAAATACGCAATAAATAAAATCTTGTAGGAATGCTGCTTAAGTTTATAGTGTTCATATGTCAACCTCAGAAGAAAAGCCCAATTACAAATCCCCATGCAATGAGTGGTTTTTGTTATGTGTGCAGTACAGGTATCATAATAGTTTTCTTCTCTTGATATATTAGTAATTTACTGAATAGTGGCATGAGGTAGTATTTGTCTTATGGCTGTGTAAGATCATGGTATAGAGCTAATGCTTCATATTCTTCAGACTGAAATGGTTTGGATGCCTCCTCTGTTTTATGGAGGTCTAGTGCTGTACATGAATGTGTTTTACCTTACTGATTTATCAGCTTTTCATAACCGTATCTGAATTGTCTCAAATACCTCCTATCCCAAATCATTCAGCTTGTGTTATAGTCACTCAGACACCATCCTCACAGCTGCCTGCCCTGTATGATCATCCATGCTTTTATTCTCTGACAGAAAGTTTAATTAAAGAACCATGATTTAGCTTTTGGGTTGACATACACTTAAAACTTACTACAGTACTCTTTTATTTGTTTCTGTTGTCTTATCCAGAGGTTGTAAGTATCTCTCGGTTTTCTCCAGTTAACTTTCCAGCTCTCTCAGAGATGAAATGCTTTGTCCATTAGCCATATAAAACATAGTTATCTAGGCGGGGAAGAGAAGAGTTATTTCTCTTAGTCAGCCTAGTGTGGGAATTTGGAGAGACAGAATGCAATTAATTATCAAGCTTGAATTTTGGCCAAGGCTCTATTAGAGATGAGAGTTACAGTTTATGAATTTCTTTCATTCTTGTGATGATAAGATGAGCAGGAGGGAGACAAGAGTGGGATTTTATGCAAACATAGAAGTTTGGACTCTTGCTGTGGCAACGTGTTTCAGTTGTCATCATGTTAAACTGGATTGCTTTATGTGGCTGTGGCAGGAGAATTGGGGGGGGCGGTAAAAATGATAGCACAGCTTCAAATGAAATTGTTTGCAAGGAAAAAATGGTTAATTATACATAAATCAAGCTTACAAAAACCAACCAGAGCATGAAAGAGCTACAGTGCATGCCCTCTGCCTTTCACAGACTCTTTCCAATTCACTTGGTGCTTTGTGTTGCTTTTCTGAGGTAATTCTTTTCTCTTTATGTGCACCAACACACATTTTGTCATAGTTTGTTGATGGTAACTTTTGGGCCAGATCTAGAAAGTCTCTAGTAGGCTGTTTAGCAATTGGATCAAATATAAATCAAGAAGTTGCTGTATATTATATTTTAATTCCTCTACCATGTCTAGAGTTAATTTTGTAGGGAAGGAATGATCACAGAGACAAGTATTAACACTGAACACATCCAGAACTGGAGGGGAGGAGAAGCTATGTGTCAACCAAACCCACTTTTCTGCCGTGTTATTGGGAGCATATGCCACATCAGCCAGCACTAAAGGAAACGGTCTTATGCAATGGAGAAATAGGACTGGAGATTAGATGATCTGTCTTTGACAAGTACCTCTCTTGTGAATTTTCAGTTGTGTTCCTTTTTATCATTAAAATTCTTCAACTGTTATCTAATAGTTTATATTAAAATGATGGAAGAAAGTAATTCAAGGTTCTAACTTTTCAGAATCTCTTGCTTTTATGAATTTGTCTTCTTAAATGCATGGTATGCAAATTCCCAATATGCCTCTAAAATAGTAAGAAAATAATGATTCACAGAGAATGAGATCTGTTTTCTTCTAAGGAAATGCTTGCATTCTGAAAAGGTTGTAGTGGTGTGCTGTATAATGGTTCCACCATCCTTGTAAAACAAGATGTACTTTGTCCTGTTAAAATTAGAACTGCTTAAGAGAAGCAACACTTACTATGAAAATGCAAATTGTCTCTCCTGGGAGAAGGTGATTTTCCTTGCTGAAGGAAAGGTAGCATTAATAAGCACCTAATCCATGAAAATACTCTTGTCATAAATGGATATTGAAGTTTCCATCCATGGAAATAAATAATACTGTAAGGGGTAGGAAGAAAAGTAGGGTGCAACTGCACAGCCAGATTTCCTCTCCATTTTCTGCCCTTAGAACTAATTCATCACATAACCAACAAGTTGTGCAAACTGGAATTTGCTGTTGAAAGGAAAACAGGTGAATGAGATAGAAAATGAGCTGAAAATTAAAAGAAAAAAATCTATTTATCTTTCAAAGACTGATCACTGGGTACAACCTTGAACCCTCAGTCACAGCAAGTTTTCTGCCTTACTTTGTTCTATTTCAGCTCTGGGCTGTGGTGTATTGCACATGCAATGCCCTCTCTGTTGAGCAACCAACACAAGAAAGGTCAATAATTAACCAATACTTGGCTACTGATCAAAACAGAAATCAGTAGAATCAGAATCAGTAGAACAGAAAACCATCACAAATTCTCCTCTGCTGAGGCAGATTATCCATCCTATTCTCTGCCCACAGAAGACAGCAGTTCAGGGCTGCCCTGTCCTTGCCACTGCCTTCTGACCCTGGGTGTGCTGGCATGGTGCAGCTGTGGAGGAGCAAACTCACCAGGGCAGGGTCTGAGCTGTGGCTGCTCCGAAGGCAGAGGCACGCGGGTTTTGCCCACGCAGACTCTCTGCTGCTACTATGGCTGGGTAAAAGGTGCTGGGTGCCAGGCTACACAATAGCCATAGGGTAAACACACAGTTTGACCTTCCGAAGCATTTTGTTTAATGTTTTGTTCTCAGTTGTGGTGAGTAGCTCCTGTGTCCTCTCCACAGGATGGATGAAATGAAGTTGTATATAGCTTGATTTGTAAGGAAACGGGAGATTTTCAAAAGCATATTTCCTTAAAAAACTCTGTAAGAACTATCCACCTGGTTGCTGTAAGAGGTACTTCAGACCATGTTTCTCATTTTTTAAATGTACATTTCTAATCATGGAGACGGGGGTATTTTTATATGTAATGAAAAACAGAGATCTTTTCCTGATGAACAGAGATTTATTTCTGATTGCAGTTTTGCGGATGTTTCAAGTCTCAATAACAGGATACCTGTGTGGAGTGGCTTAAATATATAGGAGCAGCATGTTTTAGTCAGTATCTGAGGACATTAGCTTTGAGTTGTACATTTCTGACTTCTAAAGTTATTATATCCTTTTAAGTGCATTTTATTCTTACTTAAGTGCTGCACACACACAACACACAGAGTTTGCAAAGTCAAGTGCTCTACCCCACCCATGACCCTGTCTGTTTCTTTTCATCATAAACTCATTATCAGTCAGCTAAATCCTCTTATCCCCTACTCTCTTCTTCTGCATAAGTGGTCTGTATGGGCCATATACACCTTCCTTGTCCTCCTCCTCTTCCCAGCAGTTTTTTTCCTGCCAGGATGTGGTTCAGCCTGGTCCTGCTCTCTGTGCTGCCTGACCTCCATCCTGGGCAGCAGCAATGGCAGGGAAGGCATCTCATCTTCCTCTCTTTGCATGAGGATAATGCTTGTCGGTGGAACCCAGCATTAAACCCAATATTCAGCACCTCTCACAAGTTTGCAGATGTTTGGAGTGTCATCATATGTGAACTGATTTTAATTGGCCTGGCAAGAGCCACTTCCCTGATTAAAATGTACTCTCTGCTGTTTAAAACAAGAGGGATATTTGAATTCTTGAAGGAGGAGGTACCAGATAATATTTTTTCATTGTAAAACAGTGTCTTCTGGTTTTTTTTCCTGGCTTCTATCTTGGAAATAATCGAACCATTTTGGTTAATGTAAGAAAAAAATAGCCTGAAGCACACCTCCAACTTGGAAAGTTTCAGCCCAAACAATTAGTCTGGCAAAATTATAAGCAAGTGAAAATCAGATTTATGGGAAGCATTGGATAATTCTTAGTAACAGTCTATGTCACAGCTCCCACCTATGTGTGTTGGATTCGCAAGACCACTTTCTTTTCAACGTGCATGCAACTCGCACACACTCTCATCCAGTGTATTCTGCTGAAATGCATATCACTTAATTAAATAATCCACTTAACATGCATAAGAATCACTCTATCTAAATATGACTGCAGCTAATCGCATGTGTTGTTAAACCTGTTAATTGTTAATCATCTGTTTGCGTAGATTGCATTTTATAACAGCAAATGGAGGACCAAATGCTCAGTTGCGCTTTATAATTGTTCCTGTTAGACATATTTTAATAATGATAAAATTTTTGTCCATCCTCAAAAACATAGAGTAAATGTATCATATAAAAGCTCAGTAATTGAAATGCTATTGTGACACAGAAAGCTGTCTGGCAATTAATGGTTCCGGAAAACAATAAGTTAGTGCAAAGCCTCAGTCTTCATTCTCCTAATACATCACTTTGTTTATTTCCATACTGTGTTGTTCGCAGTGGGAGGCAGAGGAAGCCTTTGGCTGAATATTGTCTACCCCTAGCTAAGAGACTCTGTTGTGTTTTCATTACATTTGCCTCACATAATCGCTCACTGTTGATTTCAAAAAGCCTTTGATATTTCTGCATGTGTGTGTCCTAAACAATAAGCTGATCCATAATGCAGAGTGATTTATTACCTTCTGACCTTACACACAGCTTTTCCTTGTGGAAAACAGCTTATGAATCTGGGTGTTAACTGCAGCTTGAGCAGCACAGATAACTTTCTTCCTGTGTGCAGTACCTGCATTCCTAGGCAAGGTCAGTGATCTGGTCAAGTGAGGGTTTTTTGTTTGGATGGCCTCTCTTGCCCACATTCCTTATAATAATTTTTTCCTATATTCAAGTATGCTTCCCAAACCAGCTCTGTTGTTGTGGAGAAGTCTTGGTATTTACTGTGACTGCAGTTCAGTGATGCAGTGCATCTAGGCTGAGTACTCCCAGGACCAGATGGAAAATGCCCCTGTGCTATGGAAAACCAACAGCAAGCATGAACACATTTCCTTCAGATTGTTTGTTTTGATGGGTTCACATTGTGTCACCAGAACAAGTATGATGTAAGGGATGCTGGGCAGGAAGGCTGAAACTTGCCGGAGAGACATGGAGAAGGAAGGTGGTGTGCAGAGAACATTACCTTAAAGCTTATAATTTCCAGAGAATCTGCCTGCAGGAATGCTGTAGGCGTGGAGGAATGATGATCTCAGGAGGCTGCACTGGCTGTACCCTGGGATATACACCCATTTGTGGGAGGAGTCTTCTCACAACGTTGTAGGTAGAACTGTACAAATTTAAGTAGCCTAACTGAACCCAGAAAATCATTGCCCAGCATTAAAAAGTTGGATTTAGGAATCTGAGTCCAGGAATCTCTGCTACTTTGTTCTCTGGTAGATAGAGTAGATACTTGTTGCTTAAGGCACACAGAAGGGAAAAGGTTAGAAGAAAAAGTAAGGAAATAATTTGAAAATTCAGTATCTTTGCACAGGACTTATGATCAAAGTCTGCTAGGAACCTCTTGTGAGAGAAAGGACCTGCAGTTAAAATAGTTATTTGTTGTTCAGGCAAGTTCTTTTGGAAGAAGATGGCTGACTGATTTGCCAGGTGCTAATGGTGAGAGTGGCAGTGGTTACTTTTCTGGTTCTGCTCAGTGTCATGGCTTGGCCAGCTTTTCCTCCTCTGTCGATCTCTTCAAGGTGGGCAGAGCCGAGGACGATTTTGCTGTAGTACGATGGCATCATGCCTTGCAGTCAGTTCCAGAGTAAATGGAAATAATGGAAAAAGTAAGAAGAAGGCAGCAGTAGTGGGGCAGGGAGAGAAAAAAAGAGAGTACAGTGGTACTGCTCTGTTCTATGGAAATGAAGGATCACACATTAGGGGAGAAGCTGGCTCTCATATGTATGGAGATCTGCCACACACATGCTCATGCGCTGATCATGGTCAGTGACCTCATCCATATGCAGGCCTGGATATCACAGTGGTTAAGGTTTGCCAGCCAAGGACTGACTCTCTGGAGGAAAGTGAAGACTGGCTGGTTTTGGCAGAGAATCCCCACTCTTTGTGGAGTCACTTGGAATCTTGTGAAGGCCATGAATCTTAGAGTCTTTTCTTTGCAGGGCTTTAAAGGTGGATGGCAGATGAAATAAGTTCATCTACTAGTTATTTCATTCCTCAACCAAATCTGCTTTCTATTTGTTTCTATTTCTATTTTTTCTATTCATTGAGCATGAGCTCACTGATTTGCATTCCTGTAATGTGCTCTTTCTCTTTGCTTTTATTTTTTCAGGCTATCTTACAGTAGAGTCCCCAAAATCCAATACACTACTAAGTCCATTGAGACACCAAGGAATGGTGATACCCGTTCCATGTGCAGGCTCATGGGAATGTCAGCAGTCCCTTGGAAAAGGTTATGACAATTTGGATCAGCAATATAAGTCTAGGTGGAAGCCTCTGTCCCTGCAGGCAGTCTCAGCTGGGTGCAGGGTCATCAAGATGTTTTATGTGAGCTCGGACTTGGTCTGTAAGTCAGCATTTCCAGGCAGGGAAAGGCATGCTAACAGGACTGCTCTTTCCCAGCAGTGCTGCTCAGCCCTGTCCAGGACGTGCCAAGTCCTCATTAACATCTTTTGCCCACTCTTGACAGCAATCCCATAGACATCCCATAGCTCTGGGATGGCAGTGGTTGGTATTTCCATTTAGAGGGACTGATTTTTAGATTCCTTTCATAGTTCTGCATCTAGCAGTCCTTGCTAAAGCATACTGTAAGTATACATGAAAATCTACTTTGGTCCCCACAGCTCTGCAGTAAAGGTAGAACTACAGATCCCAAGAGACAGAGCATTTTCCCATAAATTCTTTGCCCTGTCTGTTTGCAAATTAACTGGTGATGGATGAGGGGGAAGAGGAAGAGAAAGAACAGCATAATAAAACTCCCCCATTGCATCACTTAAAATTCTCAAGGAATGTTCATAAAAATCAGTGTTGCTTCTCTTCAAGCTGCTGGGGGGCATAAGTCTTTAGCCAATTCAATTCTCATGTTTAGTTTTTTTTTTTTATTATTTAGCAAAGATTCTTAAATGTCTTTGTGCTGGTCTGTGTGGTGTTACTTTTCTAGCTAAATAATCAGATAAATTTTGCATATTTTTGGTGTATACTAGATAAGCAAATAATAATGGGAAACATGAAAGTATGGTTTACATTAGGAATTAAAAGTTGATGTAATCTGAATGGGAGCCACATGAGTTTGAATTGTTTGGCTAATTTAGTTCATGCAATTGGGAAAATAATGTAAAGGAAACATAAGTATGTGTGGTACATTTGGTTATTGTGGATAAAGCAGAATATCATCTAAACTTGCATATTTCTTTTTGTGATAATCCTTTCCAGTCTTAGGAGGGCAATCAAGATAAAATAAGATCTGTTCACTGCCATTTTCCCTGTAAGCTGTAAAAACCTTATTCTGGTAATTTGTTCATGAGTAGGTGAATGTGGCTGTTCTTATAGTAATTCTAATTTTCATTTTGAATAAGGATATTAATCTAGCAGGCTTCTCTTGATTTGTGTTTCAAAAAAAACCAAAACAAAACAAAACAACTGGTGGGATATGTACACTGTAGGCCAGATAGGAATAATTTTATCTGAAGATACTAGCTTCTTTAATAACAAGTTATCCCTTCTTCTCAGTGTACTTTATCCCACTATTTTTTTCACCCATTTCAACTCCACCAACGGCTGGTATCCTGAGAAGACCTCCATTCCTTGGGTTTTGTGTCTGACCTCCCAACAGTAGTACTTGTTTACCTAGGAAGATAATTGTTTTCTGGAGAGCATCCAGCTGATAACTTACTTTTTCATTAGACCCCTTTTTCCTATTAGTTATCTCCTGTTAGTTGATCTGTGTCATTTGATAAAACTAATTAGGTAATAAAAGACTGTTTCTGAGCTCCTCCCTTTAATTTTGGCATGGTGAAATGTGCTTCTTGGCACCTTGCTCTTTCCACATAAAGACAGCCTTCAGCTGACAAACAACATTAATCCAAAAGAAAACAAGCCAGTTCACGCATCCTCTCTTGATATATCCTTGTGCCAGAATAAAATAGTTCCTAACAAATTATTTGTACCAAAGATAGTGACATAACCCTGGCTCTGTTTTAGAGTTTTGCAAATGTTTGCAGAGCTTCTCAAGAGGCCAGGCTAAAAATACTCAATGAAACCATTCAGAATTCTACTAAAAGCATTTTGTTTCCTAGGACTTTCCTCCCTTCTGAAAATGCCCTCCCACAGCTGCATGGCATTTATTAGAAGGTGATGAAGGTATAAGGTAGGAAATCACATTTTATATTTTATTTTAAAATTTAGGCTAATTTTCAGGCTTCCTTTTTAGATTACATACTTTAAAAAAAAAAAAGGAATATCTCAATGGAACGTAAGCTTATTATTAGGTTCAAGTTGAAGTATACTCATCCAATATGGCTGATCAGATTGTCCTTCATGCAAGTTTTCAGTTTGGAGGTTTGAGGTATCATGATGTGCAGCATTTCAAAGACAGATAGCCAGGAATTGCCCCTTCTTTGTGGACAATGGCCTCTGCTGCACCTCAATGACGCAGGAATTTCCCAAGGATGCTGGTAGAGTTATTTTCTTGATTGCTGCACCCCAGAATAAAGTTCTTCTTCAGAGTTTACTTTGAGAAGAGTATAGAATATGCTATGCTCAGATGTGACATCTGTAGAAATCACCATAGTCATTTTCCATTCAGCCTAGAGAAAATCTATCAGATCCAGTGATATTAGATTAACAGAAGGATCTCCACAGTAGCTGTTCTGTGTTTTACACTCACAAATGTCTTCTCTCTTAAAAGAACAGCT
The DNA here is from genome assembly GCA_013389985.1 of Dryoscopus gambensis. NCBI lineage: Eukaryota > Metazoa > Chordata > Aves > Passeriformes > Malaconotidae > Dryoscopus > Dryoscopus gambensis. The sequence goes on along the minus strand of WEIT01037279.1, from coordinate 45,640 downwards.
TCTTCCTGTTTGATGTTAAATGCAAGCAGTGCTTTGGTCAGGTCTGAAGAACTGTTTTGGTATTAGTTGCATATTTATTGTGTGTTGTATTTACTTCCATCTCAGAAGATCTACCATGGGGATGTTCATGTTGTGCTTGCAGAGATTTGGAGTATTACATCTTCTGGGATGTGAGAGTCCCAAAATAGCAGTGTATGAAATTTTAAAATTAGTGGTATGATAAACTTGAATAGTACCAGAGTGTGTTTGTAAGTGAGTCATGTGATAAACAAATGATGGAAGTGATAGTGAGAGGCAGTTACAGCAATAAGAAGTCACTGTTTTAAAAATGAAAGGGAAATCGAAGTTTGTACTTTCATTTGTCCTAATTAGATTCAGAAAAGGTTTTGACATGCTTTCTGCCCCTGAAAATTTTTTATTGTCTTCTCTAGATACACTTATAGCCAATAGCGACTCCTGGGCATTCAGCTAAGATGCCTGAGATGGTTATTATCCTCTGGAGCTGCTGCTGTTCCTAACAGGAACAGTCCTGAGATATCGCAGTTTATAACCTACCATAATGTTAACTACAACTTTTGTCTATTTTGACTATCATACCTAGTATATCAGGCAGAGTTGATTCTTCATTTCTAGCATTAAACATAAAAGCTTTCCAAGCAAATAGCAGTTGCCACTGCAAGGGAATTGAAAGCATGGACTAGCCTGCCATTGTGTCAAATCTGATAATTGCTTTTCACACATAAGCAGCTCTGGAAATCCAAACAACCAAGACTGTTTGTCCTACGTGCTTTCCTTTAATGTACTACTCATTTTCACTTTGGAGAGTTTCTTAGCCCTCCTGGCTGAAATTCAGTGACACAAGAAGCCCCTATCAAAGCCTTGCACGGATTGTTCCAGTGCTGTGCTTGGTGGTACATCAGTGAATTGTATCCTGCATGGCGTGATTTACAGTTTACTGTGAACAATTTCTCCAGGATTATAGATTTGCTAAGAGGTAGAGTTGAGAGTCTCTGTATTTATAGGCTGCCCTGTGGTGCCCAGCAGCATGACACTCATTTTCCCACAGGATCCTTTCCCTGTCTGAGCTCTGTGCTGTCCACCCCTGTTGTAAGTGAAGATGTGGAGCAGTGCCAGAGATGCTCTTGCCAGCAGGATTATTGGCTCATTTTGGCTTGACCCCAGAGGAAGGGCAACAGATAAGGAACAGAGGAGGCTACAGCCCAGTTTTGAATGGAGTTGCTGTCGGTTTCTCTGCCTCGGCTCAATGTTTAGCGGCGGTCTCTGCACAGCTGTCAAGATCAGATCCATGGGAAGGAAGAGAGACTGCTTGGCTCACAGTGCTGCAGTCCTGTCCTAGGCACTGCAAAAATAAATGAGGAAGTGCTGTTGAGCAGAAGCACTGCTCTGGGTGTCCTGGCAGGAGACAGCATAGCACCTCTGCTGCTTTTTTGGCTGGACAGGGTGAGAGAACTCACCTGCCTGCTGCTCATTTGTGCTGCCGACAGATGCTACTTGTACAACTGATGGGAGAAACAAACCTGTCCATCCCTACCCTCACACGTGAAGACAATGCAGTTTAATATAAACATGTCATTTTCACTGCTTATTAAAACAAAGCTGTTAACATATTGTGTATTAAACCATTAATATTCACATTTTCACTCATATGAGGTCCACAAACGCTAGCCGTATATGGAATTAAGGGTGCATATCTGTAGGAGAACTGTGTCTTTACTAGCTAACTACTGTGTAGCATTTTCTGAATTCATGAGAAATCCTTCCACAATGCAGGATTGTTTTTTCTAGCAGGGATTGCTGTTGTGACACTAGATTCTTTTCAGGTTCGACCACACTATGCTTAGATGGGACAATTATTATTTTGTTGGATTTTTTTTTTTTTGAATTAACACATCGGAGAAATGCCTAAACTCATCTGAAAATTTTCAGAGGAAAAACCGACCCTATTTTACTGCCATGCTAGTGTGAGCTCTACTGACAGTTCAGCAGTTGGTGACGTTTTGCAGTGCTTTTGTTTCATGCTAAAAAAAAATGCTTTCTGATGTACGCCAAAATTACATAGAATATATATAAGAGCTAAAATTGAGTATATCTCTTGCAAAGGAGAATTAAAATTGGAAGGAAAATACACTAAATTGTGGTGTGAGTGGGTTGTGGCAGTGACTTTCTTCTATGCAAAATTTAAGATAAAAGATGAAAAATGCTAAAAGCTAAGTAACAGCTGGTGCTGGTAAACAGTATTTGTCTTCGAAGAGCCATAGAGATTTTCATGAATTTCAAAAGATCTATAAGTGAAAGAGATGATTTGGCTTGACTTGCAGATACTGCTGCCGAAGCAAAGAACTTAGGTAACTGTCCATAGCAGAGCCAAAATGAAATCTGACTCAGGTATTCCTGATCTTTCCCCATGCTCTCCAGTTGCTTGGCTGTCAAAGCAGACTGACCCAAAATTGTCAGCAAGTTGTTCCTGATTATTTTTTTCTTTTTTATCAGTTAGAAACTTTGATTCTCTGCAACAGACAGTGTTTGTACTACAGATACATGAAAGTTAAGCATGTCTGCTTCTGAATATATTATATTTTTAGAAACTGCAGAATTTTCCCCTGCTCTTACCATTTCCTGTGGTTTTACACTGGAGTGTGATGGATGAGGAAGGCTATTTGTGTGATTAAGGTATGAGAATAGAAACTGTAGGTCCTGGGTTTACAGTTGCAAGTCAAATGTTATGGTCAGTCCCTGAAGTGTAGTAGCAACAAGTGAACTTCTTCATCTATAAAAGAATATTTGTCTTATTAGAAGTGTGTAAGGGAAGTAACGCTGCGTTAATATTTTAAAAACACTGTGGGATCCATGTAGGAAATTGTCCGTAGAAGAGATATTAAATCAGTAAGAATGTAGAAACAGTGCACTCACCTGTAGTAAGCAGTGAGAAAATTAAGCTAAACAGGAACACGACGCACTGGAAGAAGTGTTGACACATGGAGTTAATTGAGAACAATTAGGTCTGTGTGTAGACAAGATCTACATAGCCCGTTTGAACTGCGTGGCGTTATGTGAGTAAAGGGTGCAGGATTAGACCTTTTGTTTACAGATTTACCTAATGCTTTAAACTATTTGGATGAATGGTGTTACACAAATGTTAGTCATAATTATTATTTAATTATGACCACATGTTTACTTTGAACGTAGTCCTGTGCTTAATATGAAGGAAAGCTGGGATAATGTTGCAGCTCCAGTGTGAGAGCTACTGTTTGCCAAGCAGCGTTTCCCTAATGGCTTCTCTTTCCACGGGATGAAAATGCCTCCCTGGACAGTGAAGTTGCACCAGTTGTGGTATGTGATAGGCAAATAGCTTTCATTAGAACACCTTCAGCTAGAACATTTTGAAATATGCATCTGAGATACATATTGTTAATAATACCACATACATTATGCTAGATACATATTAAAATTGATGCTATTAAATGTGCTGCTTGTATATCATGTCAAAACACCTGAGATGCCAGTATTTCATTCTGTTTCCATTGAGAGTGCAGAAAGCAAATTTCATAGTGTGATTCATAATATAGGAGTGCGATGGAATTTCTATAATTCATGTGTTTCTACTTTAATTTGCATTTAAATGTTTAAACTGTTATAAAATTGAAGTTCTTTAAACTTTAATATATTTTTTTTTTACTCTTAACCAGAACAAAGTTGTTCCTTCTTTAATTCTTTTGAGGTTTTCCTTTGCTCAGATATTCCATTTCAGCTGCTGTGGAGATCTTAAGGTAATTTTATGAGTGGCTACAGATATAAGCAAGGTAGAGCTTATTGGGTTTTTTGGGGGGGGTTGGGTGGGGTTTTTTGCCTTTTGTTTGTTTTTTTTTTAAGACCCTTGTAAGAAATATAATTCTGAGGGGAGTATGGTATATCCTAGGTTGCAAAAGATGAGATGCTTTCTATCCTATCCTTTTCAGTAAGCTAATGTGGGGGTTTTTTTAAGTGACCAAAGGTAATGGAGAATATGAACCTTTTTTTAGAATGCTTTTATTGCTTTGAATGGAAATACCTCAGTTCCTCCAGGCCTGGCATTTTACAATGATTGTTGGTGCTACTGAGAGGGGAAAAAAGACCTCTTTTGAGCACAGACTGCGCACATGGACTTGTGTGTGGGACCAATCTCATTAATTCAACAAATATTAGTCTTTCCTTTAACCCAGTACAGGAATCTTCTGATTCCTGACTGAGTTACTGAATGCCATATAGTAATTGCAGCTCATATTTTTCTCATTGTTTAAGGCACTTGATCTTCCCTGTGGGCCTCCCCTGACATGCTTGCCCCTACTCACCACTTTGTAGAATGAGATTTGTGAATCTCCTAGTGGTGACAGGCTTAAGGCGACATGACACTTCCCATGTGCACCAAAAAAGCATGTATTTTTGTACTTCAGTTTTCCTGAGCACCTGTTTGCTTTGGTGAGAAATGACTTATCCAATACATTTTAAAGGAAAATTAAAATATTCAATTATTTAGCATAAATGTATGTTTTCTAAGGGGAAGAGGGGAGACATGGTGATTCCTGCAGGAGAAAAGAAACTTTTTAAAAAGTCTAGGTGTTCTTATACTTTCTTTCTCACGAAAGACATTCTGTTCTACTAGACTGTGTCTACCTGGAAACAAAGTATTCTGGTAGAAGCAATTTACGTTTGATTTGAAAAGATTTCTGAGAAGAAGTTTAGTTTTGAAAAATTATTTCACCCCTTCGATTTATTATTTTGGTGTAGAAATGAAGGTAAAAATAATTTGTGAATGCAGTTTCCTTGAGAGGGCTTGAGTTTCTACATTTTTTTGCCTTTCTCTGTGTTTTTCCAGCCCGACCATACAATTAATTGAATGTTTGAATATTGTAGTGTCAACAGCTCCTTGTATTTTCACTTGATACAGTTGAGCAAAAATTTTGACATTCAGCTGAAATGTGTGAGGAGCCATTACCAGCATAATTCTGCTTCTTAAGTAAATCTCATCTCAGTGCTTGAAATCTAAATGGATTAATATTTTTAATGTCTTGTTTACAATGCTGCCTGTGAAAGCCTGTATTTGTCTACTTGCCAACCTTCCTTCTTGGCCAGGAACCATTCTGGCGTGAATCTCAGCGCTGGGCTGCCATCCATTTTCCTTGAGTCTCTCTCTGGTTCCCTCCCTTTTCCTCAGGGGCTCTCTGGAAGATTGTCAGAAGGGCTTTAATTTCTTGAGCAAGTCAGCTTTTTTTGACTGCTAAATATTTCTGCCCCAGCCCTGAGTTTTAGAGTTTGCCAGCCAACCACAGATGGCTTGCCCCGGTGGTGTTACAAAAAAAAATACATACATTCTCAGGTTTTGGTGAAAACAAACCTAAGAACAAACCAGTGTTGGCTTTGTAAGTGGGCAGAAAAAGATGCTTAAGAAAAAAGGATCATACAGTGTGTGTGTCTGTGTGTGTGTGTGTGACTTGACAGGGTGCCCAGCAGTCATGGTGGAGTAAAGGTGAGCTAAGAGGTAACTTCTAATGTAGATTGTATCCATTATAGCATCCTATACCATTTATACATTTTATCAGCAGAGCCATACTACCCAGGAATGCCCCAAAAATTACTGAAATTAGGAAAAAACCCGCATGTATGACCAGTATGGTGTCACTGGTTTAGCTGTGATTGCTAAGCGTTTTCAGGGGTAGGGTGGCTCTTAGGGGACTTGGCGAATGTGACATAAGCCCAAGTGTGAAAGCGGCAAGCGGGTTGTTAGAGAGTAGAAACCAGGGGTGTATGATATCAGACTACATTACAGTAAAATTATGCAGCTGTAGGTATGGTGAACCCTCTCTTCTGAGCAGACCAGCAAATCCTCACTAGTGGTTATTTTGATATGTGATACCCTGATGCTAATCTAAGGAGTTGAATGCGAAACCAAAGAAACCCCAGCAACAGGGAGAGCCCTTAGCTGAGCAAGGAGAACTTGGCAGTTCCTGCTCCCTTCCTAGAAACAGAGAGTGAGCACGAGCTCCCACAGTGACAGGGTGCAAGGTTCGCAGAGAGGCATGCACGGGTCCCTGCGTGGTCCCTTGAGTCAGGTACATGTGGAAGGAAGAGGTGGTGTCCCCACATTGCAAGACTGAGACTAGTAATCAAACAACTCCCTCAAAACAACAGCAGTTTCTGCTTGGTATGTCTTGAGGTGGGGCTTTCTGCCCAGTCTGGCATTAGAGGGGAAGGCAGCGGTGTGGCAGTCCTGGAGCAGAGTCTGACCAGCAACACATTTTGCCAGTCTGCCCCTACCCCTGGAAAAGTGGGAGCCGCTGCAACCCCGTGGTGGAGGAGAATCCACATTGTCCCCTGCCATCAGTACAGTGCTGCTCTGCCTCCTGCCTGTGCTCCCCCTCAGGAGCTGGGCTCCGGCCTCCTGGGGAAGGTCCGTGCGCTGCAGGTGAAGGTGAAGGTGCGAGTGAGAGGAGACAGCCAAAGCCTTGCGTACCGGCCCACGAGACACAGGCGGGGGCCAGCTGCACCCCAGGAATGAGTGAGCGAGTGAATGCATGTGTGTGCGTGTAAGGTGCTGATTTCCAAGGAGATTTTAATTTCTGGTTCTTAACAGGCCATTTATTTTTGAAAACACGGTATTACTCAAAGTGAGATATGTTGATGAGACACAATAATCTTGACAATCTTTCATTACAGATATCTGAAGGAATATGAGCATTCTCAATGTTTTGTAGACTAGTGTGTCTGGCTCTAAGAAATTATAAAAGAAGTCTAAATAGCAGGGATAAAGAAAAGGGAAATATGGATTTAATATGTGAAGCAGCCAAGTATTTGGCTACCCTTTATCATTTATTGATCATTCTCTCTGCTGTTCAGAAATTATTTTGGAGTCCAGGATTCTCAGATTTTTTTTTTTTTTAATCTCCTTGTCTGTCTCAGACACCAGGATTACAAGATGAACATACAAACATGAGTGTGTGAGTCAGGAAACATGTCAGTGGAGGTGGCTGTGTGAGCAAGGCTGTAGGTAAACAGAAATAAAGTTAATTGGCAGTTTTCTTGTATGCACGGGCAGCTGAAGTCCTTTTCACTGGAAGAAATTTTCTTTTCCCATTATCGTTCAACATTCTCTTGGAGGGATTGTCTCAAGGGAAGTGAGTGAGTCAGAAAATATGCCAAGTTCATGTCATGGCTGTTTCGGCGTTTCTTTCTCTTGCTGGCCTCCAGGAGCTTTATTGGCAAGTGTTTTTAAAGGAAATATTGGCACAGGAAGGCCTTATTGTTTATGTCATGAAAGTCTCTTGGCTTCTTCTGCCTTGTTATTTTCTCCCTTAAATGGGGAAATTAGGAGTGGGGGGGACTGAGAACGGAAAAGAGGAGAGAAGCAGAAACTATTGAGGGTTGCTACCAAAACTCTTCCCCCTACATCAGGATGTATCTTGGTGAGTCCTCTTTTCTTTTTCTCTGTTGCTGCTTTTCAGGCTCTGCTTCAGCCAGTAGATGGGTTTCTAAATGTGTAAGTTTCCTCTTCATGCTTTTCAAGATGTGGCACTTAAAGAACGTTTTGAAAGAAGCCAGCAGTTTTCTGCTGGGCTCTCCTCTGCCAGAACAGGGCAGAGAGAGGCAAACGCAGAGCCCAGACGGGGTCAGATCACTGCCACCTTCTCACAGGCGGATCAGAGCTCTGTGATGGGCTGTGGGGGACATTTCATTAAATGCTTTTCAGTTCTGTGTAAGGTCTGAATACAAAATCTAGTGTGATTTACAGGAAAAAAATAAAAGTGGGAAGTTCTGCAGAGCAGATGCAGCGGGTACAGAGAGAAACAATAGTGAGATGATGCATGGTCAGAAATGTTGCTTGGTAAAAACCAAAGCAGAAAGCAAAAGCATTCCTTCAAATGTGTACACCTTCTTAAAAAAAACCCAAACCAACAAACCAACCCACTCCCTCTGCCTAAACTTACTCATATGCACTCAGGCAATTTTGGCATAACATAAAAGCACACAAAAAAAGGATTATGTCCAGTGCAGCAATAAAAATTGCTGTAACCTATTACCCTCAAATTAGGTGAGAGTTGGAAAGTCTCTGAGGATGCTATTAAAGAATTAAATATTAACATTTCAAAGAAGGTTTCAGTATTTAATATTTTTTTATTTGAAAGTAAAAAGTGAACTCTCTTTGTGATACGTCATGGCAGAAAGTCTGTTTCTAAACCAGGTTCATTTTTATCTATGATATTTGCCTCTCTGATATTTGTGTATGCAGCTCAAAGATACAGCATAAAAAATTCTTTCAGGTTAATGTAACAAAGGTATGCATTGATGTACAAAAAAAAAGCATAACCCTATTTCTTCTGGATTTGTTACCATAGAAAATATAAATTAAAGCAAATGCCTATTTTTTGTGAGTTAAACAGAGAAAATGACATCTAAACCACTTTTCTTTGTACCCAGTTAAACTAAGTATTGTCTGTGAAATTAAATACCTATTTCAAGGCTGTGATGTAGTTTTTGTGATGTCTCTTCAAACACTAAGTATTTGTTGGTACATAATGCATCTTTTTATTGTGGCATCTTACTTGCATTTTGGTGATGCCTTTTTGGAATGCTCTTTTTCAAAGGAAAGAGAGATGATTAATCTTGACTCTCTAAACCTACATTGTTTCACTTTTCAACTCTTTCATGTTCTTTTGTTTTCTAACCTACCTATTTGTGGTGTCTGTACAAAATTCTGTTGTGCATAACAGTTTAATTTGTGGAAGCTTTTCCCTTCCCCCTCTACTTCCAATTTTGTCCTTGGATTTGCTCAGACCTTGCTTTTACTTTCTTTAAAAATGTGTATACGACTGAAGAAGGTTAGTTCAAAATTCTTGTAGAACATGCATTTCTAGACCTGAATATTCTTAGAGCTTGTTATTTTTTCAGATTTGGGATCATGTTCAGCCTGTTACAGGAAAAGTAACTGCCTGCCAACATTAGAATCCAGGGAACAGGAACCTGGATTTTGGTTGGAAAACATCTTTAGGAAAGGTGGCTGTGGCTTTTATATTCCTGCCTTCAAGTGTTTTTACCAAGATTGTGCCATAAGAATTATATTGTAAAATGATAGTTATAAAACGAGGAAAAAATAGCCCTTCTAGCAGCACTAGCATTTTTTTTATAATTTATTTGTATGAATGTGAATCTGTAACAACATAATCACTTAAAAGGATATTATAGTTCCATAAAGGATGTTGCAAGTGGTCCATTTTCACTATGTTGCAATGGTTATCTAGTTTGAAACATAAGCTTTTTCTGGTTTTCTCTGTGTGTACATATACCTATATCTATGAATATATTTGAATAGTTATATCAAAAGATAAGCACTGTAATACGTATAGGAATATCACCATGGATTTTTCCTCTGTGTTAGGAATGCTACATTTGTCAGTTCAAGCAGGCAAAAACCTTTGTGCTGTGTTCTCCCTGTCTCATGTCATAACATGAGAAAAAACAAACCATAAAACTGGGTGTGAATAAATGTACTTTGGCCTGTGTCTGCTATCCACTGTACCAGACAGCCAAAATTCTTCAGACATGGCATTAAAAGCTCAATATTAAATCAACAGCCCATACCTACTGCTCCAGTGTCAGGTGCACGGTGACAATATTGCTTTATTACTATGCTGGAGCACCGAGTGAAATCACCTGTTTCCATAGGGACTTTCCCTGGAGATATCTTTCTCCTCTGTCCCCTGATGCTTTGAGGTCTCTTCTGAGCTAGGAAGCCCTCAGTTTGGGCTATTCCATTGGTATTAGGCTTGTTGTTTTCCTTAGCAATGAACTCTAGGAAACCTACCTTCTCCTTTTCAAGAGCTTTCTCCTCTCTCTCACAGCTCCATTCATTTTTATTGCATTGGAGAAATAAAAGAAAATAAAAATTGGATATGGTTAATAACAATCCTGTAAAATAAATTTCCATAATTCAGAACTTTTCATTTTCTGACAGCCAGACTGTCACATATGCAAAGAGAGCTGATTGGGATGAGCATTCTCAAACCACAGCTATAGTTTAGTGCTTCAGCATGAAATGAATGGTAATAGGGAGGCACTTGTAATTTAGGATTGTGTTGTTCATTGTGCAGGCTAAACAGCCTGGCTTAATGGGAAGAGGCCAAAATTCACATGTCTACCCAATACTTCAGGGGAGGCAATGATTTGGGTAAAAATTATGATCAAGTTATAATCTACCTGAATTTCCAGAAGTTATTAGTAGTGTTCTTTCCTGAAGACTGATAAAGAATTGAAAGTGGTGTGCAATGAAAGGGAAACTCTTGTAGTGAATTAATAGCAGGTTCAAAGTTAGGAAGGAACAGGGAGTAAATCATCGAGTTTTACGTTGGGGGAATCCTGTAAGGCATCAGTCCAATGTAAGGAAAAAAAGGGGTCGATATTGAAGTAATAAAGCCTGACGGTGGTGCTTGAGTCAACTGGGAAGGGTTGTACAGGGCTTTGACAGTATTGAGTGTGACCGAGTAGTAAGACAGCAGAGGAAATTCAGCGAGAGTAAATGTTAAGATTTTTAAAAGGAGAAGAATTGCAATCATAGTGGATTTATGGCCACTTAGGAGAAAAAGTGCTGGGGTCTAATAGATTTTTTATAAAGGTAACAGCTGAATGTCCATCATGTGTCAAAAGCAAACATTGGGAATTTTTAGGAAGGGGACAGAGAAAAATGCCACATTATCCATGTTTCACTCTACATAGGACTGCATCCAAGTAACGTGGTCTTTGTTCTGACCTGTCAGATTTTCACATCTGTTGTGGTAAAACATGTATAACAGCACAGTATTTTCCATCCTCAGACGCATCTTTTTCTGACATGATCTAAAACTCCTATTATATGAAGAACAAATGAAGATAGACTAATGCCTACCAGTGTTGTAACACTTTGATGGAAGCATCTAGCAGCTTCTTACTGGTAATTAAGAAAGAAAAACATGAGCGTATATGAAAAATAAAAGAAGTTAAGCCTGTATGAAATTTCAGGCTGGGAAAAATTACAAATGTTAACAGCTTTATGCTGAACAGAAGCCCTCCTTAATAAATAAAGATGGTTCATCTGGGGACTTTGGTTTAACATGCCTGTCTTCCACAATGTTTTATTCCAGACTGGGTTAGTCCCAAAGGACTTTTTGAATGTGTGGATTCAGATGTATGTACATATAACTGCTGTACCTATCAAATCCTGTATTTATTCCAGAGCAATTTTACCCAGCAAAACTTATGCCTGTTAGGTACTAAGCACCAGTATCACGGCCATAAATATGCAGAATTAACCAGTTTGCCAGGTACTTTCCAGGTACAATAACTGCTACATATTTTGTATATATTTCAATTGTTCTCTTGGTTACAAACTTGCACATGCAGTATGGGACGCATACTGCATGTAATGATTTCTACTTTTCCTTTCCCATCCATCTGAAGATCTCAGATATTTAACAGAAGAAAAATATTCTAATCATGCATTCATGAAAGTCATTGGTCTTTGGATAATTTTACTTATGGTTTTATATGATGTTGAAATTTCCCAATTTCTGACAAAAAAGATTTGCAAAATTCTTTGTCACCTACAAATGGCTCAGGATCATATTGACCAGACTGCTCTTCAAAATTATATAGGTGCATTCAAACAGCTTAAAAGATTATTATCATTGCTTCCCTGATTTTTTAAAAAAAGAAGCTAATGTTGTTCTAAGGTTCATCTAATATGTATATACCAGTAATAAGTAATTTTACAATTTACACAAATTTGAGTAGAAAAAGATTGAAATTAAAGAAAAGCAGAATAAACAGATGGATAATCAAATGTGTTTTTTCATGGAAAAAGTAATGCAAAGATTTCTACTGTATAAATATATTGTGCATAATGACAGAAAATGTTATTTCTACTTTGCTTAATTTCTCGTTTTTCTCCCTGACATTTTGAATCCCGCCTTAGTCTGTAGAACAGATTCAAAATATCAGAGGTAAAACAAAAAGCCAAACTTTGTCTTCAGGATGTAGTTTCACTAACTTGATTGGGCATTACTCAGAGCAGATCCATTTTTAGCATATTGCAATTTGCATACTGACCTTTTCTGCACTGTGGATGAAAATTGGTGCTGTGATGTGTTGATTAGTCCTGTAAAATAATGTTTAAGATTAGATTCAGATACATTGTTTGGTGAACAATTATGACACCTACTCTATTACAATAATAAAAACATCCATTACAATAATAAAAATAAATCTAGATTGCTTCCAGATAGCTGAAAAAGATGGTCTTACAAAGCTAAGTTTCATTTTCAGAAATGCTCACTGACATTCTCTGTCTGTTTTCAGTAGCTCTCAGTAGAGTGCAGAACTGTGGAAAGTTTAACAGTCTTATGGAGGATCGATGTAGACATCGGGTCTGAAATGGGGGGATGCATATATTTGCATGTGTGCATATGCTGACAATAATAGTTTGGGAAAATGTCACCTCAAAACTTGAGACAGAGCAGCTACTCCAGGTGAGCTACGTAAATGGATGCTTTTATTTCTCTTCCAGTGTGATCGCTGCATAGTTTAATAGAAACTGAGAGCAGACCCTTCAGGGAAAATCATCTGGAGTAGTTAATGTGTAGATCACCCCAAGTAATGACTGCAAAGTATGTGCATACTTACTTCGACCTGCTGAGGTCCCAGGGGGAGCACCTGCTCCAGTTTAGTACTGTAGGAGAGGGAGTGAGCAACAGGAGACAGTCTAGACAGCAGTATAAAGAAATACCAAAGGCATGGGAAGCTTGAGTTCTAAGTAAGGGTTTAGCAAAGCACAGCTGCTTAGTTTTACAAAAAGGGTGATTGGGAAGACCGTGACAATAGTTCCATGAAGTGGATGTAAGTTAGCTGTGAAGAAGAGCCAGCATTGCTTGTGGATGTAGCAGGACACTGACCTTTGTGTCTACAGTAAGACAACCCACTCCTGGGAAAAACACTCTGAAGAAAGGAAGAGATGAGCAATAGAAGATGTTGCCTAGGGTAGGTATGGTGTTTGAAACTAGCATAAATGGGACTGGATTTGCAGGAGAGCGACACCAGCTGGCAGATCTCCCTTAGTCACAACTGGTGAGGTGCTCACTTTGTCTCAGGTGAGAAATGCTATAGTAGTCCCAACAGGTAGCCTCTAGTATACCAGAATTTGTATAAACCCCTATAAGATGAAACCCCTTTCGATTGTTGCTGTCCTTCACTACTTCACCCTGCACTTAGGCAAATCCTGCTCACAAATTACAGCAGTGTGTCTGTATGGACAGATGAAGTAAATTCACAGCTGGACTGGAGCTGACCCTGCGTTGAAAGAACAAACTTTAAACTTGTTTAAATGCTAAAAGCCTGTTGAATGCTGCAGTTAAGTTCTTTATGCAAGGCTTTAGGATGTTTCATGACTATACAGAAATTGGGGAAATAGATGCGGATTGTACTGTTTCAGAGAGGTCATTCGGTGTTCAGCTTTCAGCTGTGTGTCTTGGAAAAAGGAAGCAAGCTTTCCATCCTTCACACTCCAGTGTTCATTCTGAATGATGTTTAATGTACAGCCTACTGTGACACCTCCTTTAATTAGCACTTGCTGCTTTTCTTCTTCTGAAGACAATTGTGATAGTGGCAGACTTCATGTCTTTATTACCAGCAAGCTGGGAAAGGCTCCTGTAACTTCTGTAACTGATGGGCTGAGACAGTCTGGGTGCCCGCAGCTCCTAATGAGCAGCGCATGACACGGTGCAGAGTACTGGCAGGATTAACGAGCCCAGATTTCCTTACCAGCACACTGCCTTGTAATAGCAGCACAGAGAAGGAGTGAGAGCATTAGCACACAGTCTGCAATGTACCATTGTACTGATAGGAAAATCTGTGCAATCAGCAACCGGGAATAGATGTGAAAAAACTTCAGGTTTCTATTTGCAGATCAGGATTCATGCAAATGGCTGGGGACTGATCATTGTTATCAGACTGAAGCCCTAAAGGGGGAATCTGCCATTGGCCTTGTTTTGGGAAAATATTCCCATCTAGGAAAACAGATCAGAATACACTCCCCTCCAAAACTGTTCCCAGTTCTCTTGGCAACATCAAAGGGTATTTTTTCTTTGTTGAAGTCCCTGTCAGTAATTTTGTGACATTTTTAACAACCTACCTCATTTTAACAAGAAAATATTTTCACATAAGCCCTCTGAAATAAATAATACTAATTCTGATGTTTTCTAATCAATAGATCCCTGCTAAGTTTTCCTCTGTATTGGTGAGATTGTTTTCTACATGCTTTCGTTTGGAAAGCTAATGACACTTGCAATAGTTTCTGACTAAGAATTTCCAAATACCTGACTTTCGTCTGAAGTTTCTGATTTGGCGATACAGACAGCTCTAAAGAAGTGTAATCTTTTGGGTAATCTTGAGAGTGTGAGGACACAGAGAGACTCATTTGAATTGAATCACATATTATAACCATTCAACTCATAATTTGGCATCTAAAGTGCTTAAAAACACCCACTGATTTCTTCTATTTCCTGACTCTTAAGGAAGACCAGAAAGATGAAATGTTAGGAGTCTGTATGGAGTGGGATGAAAGAAGACTAACAAGCTGAGTATGTGCTTTAACCTACCTTCCTTCAAGGAGATAAGCACCTGCACACTGAAGAGACCAGTGACTTTATTTATAGAGATCAAAAAGCTAAGTGCAGTACAGGACTCCTATGTAGGTAGATACACGAAGGTTTTGCTGTATGACACCTATTTCTCAGAGTCTGAAGGTTATTTCAGGCTTAATAAGGTGTTCCTTATTGAACTCATACATGAACCCCTTCCAGCTGCCTATAATGAGAGATGCCTTGAGGAGGAGTGGAATCAAAGTCTTACCCCTAGGCTAGTGGATTGAGGCTGACAGTGCTCAGTTTTGGAGCCAGGCAAGTTGTATCCATCCCTGTCTCCCGAAACCAGGATGAAATGCCTGATGCACAACCGATCATGTTGGCAGCACTGAGGCTTTCCTATTCCTGTCTCTCATCTTGTCTGATTTGATACGTGACTGTGAGCTTCCTTGATAGATAGGTAGAATTAGCCACAGTGGGGGGTCTCTTGGCATCCCTGCTGAAGCTGTTTCTCTTTTTATATAAAATATTTACATATTCCCTGAAAACACAGGAAAAAAAGTCAGTCTTTTCTGGGAGAAGTCTGTGCAGCGTGGAACTGAAATCAGTCTGGAGCTGCTTTACATGGATTTAGAAAACAGAACAAGACAAACCAAATATCCACCAGCTGTGAAAAAGTACTGAAAGAAGTAAGCACTGCCCAGCATCAAGTGAGGGTTCATTTGGTAAGAATGTAAAAACGTAGATTTCTTCAGGAGATTATTTACATGGTAGTACCAACTTTGTAAGACAGAAGAATATTTCAGAAATCAGCTGTCCAGTTCCAGAGCAGCTGAGACTTAAAAACAATGGGTACTCATAGACGGGTGAAATTTCATCTGAAAGCCTTGATCTCAGGCAGTGCATCTGAGTTGTGAGACAGTGCACCAGTGAGGGCTGTGGAATTGCAAATGAGCACCACGCTCCTCTTCTCCTGGGTGGTGTAGGCAGCTTTCTGCTCCAGGCTGCTGCCTACCTTGCCTGCTGCCTTGAGCTATCTCTGCTTTTCCCTGAAAGAATATAAGCAGTGGGTAGAGAAAAATTCTCTTCAGTTAAATGGGAACAGGATCAGGATCAGACTGCTTGTTGTTTTTTTGGTTTTGCAAAGTCGAACTATTTCAGGTGAATGTCATCTCTATTCAACCACCTGAAACAGGGAACTGACGATCATTGTAAAGAGGGTTTTGCTTGAGATCATTCTTGTGTATAGCTGCCAAATGTTATATCTGGGCCTCAAATAAAACCTGAGTGTTATATCAAAGACCAGGAGAACTGTGATTATCACTGCCTAAGAATTATGGAAAGTCATCTGCCCATATATTCATCATGATTTTTTATAAATAAAATTAGTGCAAGTTCTTTCCGTCTGATTTAATTATTTTAAAATTTGTTGGGAATTTCAATAGCTTATAATTAAGAAAAAAAAATTTACCTGCATGTCAGAAGCTTTCCCCACTAGCAGTAACAACAACAAAAAAGGCACACAGGTTATTTTGTTACTTACCTTGTAAATGTGACTTTTGACACTGCAGGTAGGTTGATCTACTTCCAAACTCTTGGCTATTTCAGTGATGAACAAATCCTAACAAATAGAACTTTTTGTTTAGCAGCTTAAAATCTTCTTCCTCTTAACAAACACACAATGTATAAAATACGAGTCTTCTGAGAGAACATTAATAAAGAATGTATGGTACTGTTAAATATTCTAGTAGCTAAACCAAGCAAGGAATGTGCTGGCAATGACTAACATCCCAAATCTCAGATTCCTCCTAGGAGTGCCTGGATTCTCTAGTATTATGCTGCTTTGTGCAATTGTTTGCATTTTGTAGCATTGAACAGTGCTTTTGCTCAGTTGTAAATGTGCTGTGAATGCAGGTGGACATTTTTCAGTGGTTATTCAGTAGACCTTCAGTCACTGTCTCTGAAAAATGAAACAGATTTTAATAAAAAAACCTTGTCATTAATAAGAGTTAATATATTTTGTCATGTTTCTGGGTTTATATCTACTGTAGGTGTTTTGGTGTGGAGCCAATCAGATTTGTTCCTGCAGGCTGGTCTCTGAATTTTATTAAGTCTTCTCCTTAATGAACAAGTCCCTTTTTCTTCTTTTTGTCTAGCTCTCTTTGAGAGTTGTAGAACTCCCTTTTGTTTTTGAGGATAATGACTCTCATATATGATTTCTTTTTGCTCTGTGGCATCTTACTTCGGAATTTGAATCAAACTTCAGAAGCACAGCTGGCACCCAAAGACAGTACATCTGTCTGCTGGAGAACTAAGGCTTAGTTATCTTAACATCAGTAGTTTACACTCTGAGTGGGGGTACCTGGATTTGATATCTGTGAGGATAATACACTATATTCCTCTTTAAGGATAATTTCTGCAGTATCTAAAGGCAGTAATACTTATAGAAAAATGTCTGTATGAAACAAACTGTATGAAAAAAGATCGAAGGGTTATTTTAGAAAAGCACCAGTGGAAAAAACAACTTGGAAGGAAGAGACTTTTGCTTAGTTTTCTAGCTAAGTCCCTATTGTCCCTGAAATAATTCTTTCAATGTAAGAATGCAATAATTTCGTGTAGCATTTTTGTGAAGACATGGGCAATTCAATTTCATTACCTTCTCTTCCACTTACTGAATTTGAAGACATTAACTCCTTCTTTGGGACTAGGCAAGCAGTGAAATGACTTCAGATGATTTTTCCAGCATACATATGTTGTGTAGAGACATCTAAAAATAATCATCCCCTCCTAGCTAGGGAAATTATTCTGGCAAAGCCCCTAATACATACGAAGCTATGCCAATGGAAAAGTGCCGCTGCCTTTATCAATTTAGCTGATGCCATTTCGGGAGGATGACGCAGTGTTGGTGGGAGAGGGTTTCCTTCTGCTGGCGTGCATGTGAGGAGAAGGTCAGGAAGAGGCTGATGCTATCAGGCTTGGTACATGCACCAGCACGACAACACCAAATGCTCAATCCATCCGCCTTGGATGTTCCCCTGTGCCCATCCCACTCAGCGCTCCCGAGTGAGCCAGCAGGTCAGCACACGTGATGTGCTCAGAACAACAGGCTTGGTTGGTTGTTCCAATTCAGGACAACAGGCTGCAGTACTCAGGTGCCTCCCCACCTTGTCGTTACCCCCAGGCAACCCTGGTTAATGTCAATTGCATCTGCTGTTACTACTCTTGCCATTTCTTGACCCTCCTTTTTGCCGCCCCTGTACCTCTTTTCTCCACTCCAGTCTCGTCCCTGATAAACAACCCACCCTTAACTGCTTTTTTCCCATCTTGATCTCATTTTTTCCACATCCATCTCAACCTTGTAAACCTGGCCTCAGGTGGCAGGATGGATCCTGCTGGGCCTGTGTGGCTGTACTCCCCAGCATGTCCTCTGCCCTCGCCTTTCCCCGTCTGCAGCACTCGGCCATCTCTTGCCAAGCTCCCCTTCACCCATCAGCGAAATCATTGAAACTTGTATGAAGGGTGCAGGAGTGACAGTCTCCAGACTTTATTGAGCTTACTCAATGAAAATGAGTGCAAATGAAGAAGTACAGAATTTGGCATGAGAAGCTCTTCTTTGTGTCCTAATCCCTTGCTAGAGGAACATGGTACAAAATAGCTGACGTCAGTAGAAAGACTCCCTTGGCTTCATGGGCCTTCCAGCATACCCTTATCTTTTCTCTTACTATCTTAATGCTGGCAGGATGACTAATACAGACAAATATCCTAAAGCTGACAGTGACATCTTAAATCTGTCATGAAGGATCGAACAGAATACTTATTTCTACAGCTGAACAGATTTTTCATGAATTATAGCCCATTATTCTACAAAAAAAGTGTAAGGATGAATAAAATCAAAGTGAAGAAATACTTGTAAAATGTAGCAAAATATGATTGAAAAAAAGATAACTGGAAGAGAGACACATATTTTGGCTATAGCTGTTGACCACAATACCTGAGAAATGAAGCTTAATGTGGTTACGAAATTCCAGCAAATTGATGGATTGTAGTGATATCACTTTGTTCAGGAGAGATGTCTGTGTTACTAAGGCATTTCTAATGATCCAGTACTGTCAAATTCCGGCACTCAGGAACTGTGAATCAGGTCATTACTGCCAACTCTGCTATTTCATTCTAAATTTTTAAGATTTTTTTTTTCATTTTATTGTCTATATGTCATCAAAGACAGCATTTTATAGTTCACTATCCCCTGTAGCTTCTGTGCCAGTTCAGAAAATGCTGGTAGTATACCAGTCTCCCTTTTCAGAGACCTACAAAGATGGGGTTTTTTAGAAAAAAAGCCTGGTTTAAAAACATATCTCATCCTGTTTCTTAAGTCTTTTTTTTTTTCCCTATAATTTGGACAGGATACCTCAAAGAAAATTCTATTTTTAAGTCATTATAAATAACTTCTTATGTAAGATTCTTCAACAACTTCACAGATACTAAAAAATAAGCCCTCTCCAGAAGCTAGTACATTTTGTGCTTCCCATATAGTCTGCTTTGTCATTTAGACCAAAGTCTCTTAGTGGATGGCAGAGCATGAAAATAAATCTGGGAATCCTGTTCTGATAAAGTTTTCCTGCAGTTGGTTGCAGATACCTTCCATGAACAATACAAGGTATTCTCTCACTCTGTCAATATCTTTGGGGTTTTTCTGATTGATCTATCTGTTTTTCATAGTGGAAACACTCAGTTTTGAATTGCACAAAATAACAGAAACCTCCATGCTGTATATTTTTTTCCACAGAAATTTCACTGTGAGCTTTTGCAATCTCCACATATTGTATCTTGGCACCAAACACTCCCTCTGCTTATGGTTTGCATCATTAACTATCAGATTGGCTGCTCGCTGTGTTTATAGGATACAACAAGAAATAGCCTGTTAAATCTGGCTGGTTGGTAAAACTGGTGTCAGTTGAATCATTGTGCTCCTGTGTTCCCACATCGTACAGAGAATAAAATCCCGTAAAACTAACAAGCTGTAAAATAGAATTAAAGTCAATGGCAAAGACTATGCCCAAGTGTTGTAAATAAATTGAGAATAACTTTTCTGAAGTCTAAAAAAGTGATTCCCTAGACACTGAGACTAGACCAGAAATGCGTTCTGTAAAGCTGTTTTGAAGTAAAAAATGCATGCCAAGCATATATGGTATTAATAATAGCAGTTCTGATGGTTTATCTGTAGATCTTATTGGCATACCCTTGGGACTGAAGCGAGCATTATCGTCTCCACCTTATGGATGAGGAAGCTGGTTAACCGTAAGAATAAATTTTCAACACAGAACATGAAGCAGTGTTGACTCCAATTCCCGTTGCAACTCCCCAACTTTAATTATTTTTCTGTGAGCTGCGTTTGTTTCTCTTCATTATACAGAACTTGTTCTTTCAGCACAAGGTAATTTGGATAACATTGAATGTAGATTAGATCCATATATTAATACTTACGAAACCTATTAATTTTAAAATTGCTCTGATAGATTAGCTCCTTCCCATCACTGGATGGGAAAATGCTCACATCCTTAATTTAGATTGGTGCGTTTCTTTTCATACTTAATATTTTTCTGCTTGAGACACTGTGAAAAGCAATAGGAAAAGAATGTCTCTGATGCTTATTTTAGCATGTTTCCAGATAAGCCTGGTGGGAAGTATGTGGAATAGCTCTTCTAAGATCATGTATTTTCACTGTCCTTTTCAATATTAATGTGATGCTGCTGAGGTAAATCATGGGAAGCCTCAGTATCAGCAATACAAAGATGATTTCCCATTCTGCTTCTTCTGATTGATGTGAGTGGCATAAAAACTGAGTGTCTGGCTAAAATCAAACTGCATATTAGTTAAATAGAAATGGTGCTAAATGGAGGACTGAAATCCACTGGAAAAGTAGCAGTTTCCATCTTGTCTTGTGTTTGGGACTCGTTTTGCTTGTGGCTTCTCCCTTGACTCTCTTTGGCTTCCTTATTGTCTTTATTTTCAGGGCAATCTTTCCTGAGATAAACAGAGAAAATTCATCTGGTAACTTGACTTGGATAATCCTCACAGTTTTTTCTTCCATCCCTTACCAGTGCAGTGTGTTTACGTAGAGCTTTAACCAGAAAACTCTTGAGTTCCTTGAAACTGTTCAGTGTGCTGCACTTTTGGGAGCACTCCCTGCTTTATCACCATCTTGCCCCTGGGGCTCCGTACCAGGTGGGATTCAGCATCTTCCTGTTAACCTTTGAAGACATCTCTGCTGGGTGTCTTAAAATTTTCCTTGGATGGTGATTGCCCCTGCTTCTAGTTACGTTCTTCAAGGGTCTGCTTGTTTGTCAGGCAGCAGATACACAGGAGCAGCACACAGAGACAGAGTCATCAGGGCCATTGGCAGTGGAACCCCTGTATCTGAGATCCTCAGGAATAAAATGCTACATCCAGTTTTCCTGTTGCACAGTCATACAAACAAGATGTGAAGTTAGAACAGAAAGAGAGATTAATTGGAAAATTGGAAAGGAGGAGAAAGGAGAGAGGAGAGAATTATGTATTAAAAGAAAAGCCTGGCCCATCCCACTAACTCAGGAGAGCAAAGAAACTCAGATTGATACCTTGGTGTTACCTCAGGCACATAGCCATCATGAAACACTCTTATAGTGAGAGTTTAATGAACTTAATAAAAGGGGTGGATAAGATTTCTCCATGTGATTTTTGGTGTACTTTCTGGGGAAAGGGTATCTGCTCATACGAGGGTTTTGCTTCAGACACTGGCAGGATGTTGCTTCCATAGTGACCTCCCTCTGTTCTTTCAAGACCCCTAATTTTACTGCTTTGATAAATATATGCCCTAAATCCTAAATAGGGGTTGAATGCAGGCAATACTGAAACTGGAAAGATATTAGCCAACTACCGACAAACCAGGGAAAGCAGAAGAGCTTCAGATGTGCAACTCAAAACTCAGGGGAAGCAGGTGGTGCTGAACAGGGCTTTACAATTGAATTTCCCCTGCTCAGTTTTTCCATGCTGTCCTTCCAGAGGCTTGGATTCCTTGTGTGTTTTCTCCAGCATGGACCTATGCCTCTGTGCACCTACAAGCAGGCCACCCTCAAAGCTGTCATTTCTTTCAGTGGTTTGGCTTTCTCTGTCAGTCTAAGCTTCTAGAACACCTGCCCAAAGCCTCATCATCTCAGGACAGGTCAATATGGATCATATTATGATGGGTCATATATTAAAGCATATTCAGAATTAGCTGTTAAAAATATCTTTCTGAGTCGTACTGCAATTCCATTGCTGCATCTTTGCATCTTTGCCTCTTTACCTTTTATAAGCAAATGTATGCTTTCTGATTGTATCCTCACTCTCTGTACAGCAGATACATCTATTTGTGGAGCTCTTCATGGCTTCTCTCTGACAGGCTGTGCTATCCCTGAAGGCCATCCAAAAACTCCTTGTTAAAAATTTAAAAGTCTCCTGTTCTCGTTTACATCATTCTGCAGCCCCTCATGTTCCTCCTCTGCACCTGTGAGCTGCCTCACAGTGGAGGTGCTATCACAGCGGATGCAGAGATGGGGTGTTCTGCCGAAGAGCGGCACAAAGACGGGGGGGTGGCGAGGTGAGCTTCCCAGGCGTGCTGCCTGTGGAGGTGTGGAGCTACTGAGATCAGCAGGGAAGGCGTCAGGGTGAATGCAGTAGTAGAAATCTGGCAGCAACAAGATGCTGCACCAGAATCTTCCAGCCGTATCTTGGTAGCCTGTAGCCAAAGGTAAAAACACTGATGACATAGCAAGCTGAAGAGGTCAATTGCAGCTTCCTCACTGCTCAGAAAGATTGTCTTTTGGAAGAGTTATTGTAGGTCTTATTGAGGTGTGCTCCATAAACTACTTTATTTATTCTATTTATTTATCTATTTTACTCCCGATTTCATACACTTACTTTTTTCTGGTAGGAACAGGGAAGAAAGTATTTAACATCTAGGCTAATCTTGGATTTTAGCTTGATGTTAACAAAGTGTTGTTAACAAAGTTTGTGTGGAAAGTTCAGCTTGCTAAATCTGTCAGCTTTCATGTGTGTGGTCTTTATTATTTATTTGACCCACTGTTACGTTTAGGTAACTTACCAATGATGTGGACTTGGATTCTTGCTGGAAATTAATTCTTGTGTCTCAGTAGTACTAGATTCATGACTTAGTGCTAAAAGGAAGACTGACCTAACCAATTCATATTGTCATTCTCCAGAACATACAACTAGCACTTTTTAGTGCCTTTCTTCATTGTATAAAGATCTAAACACAGAAGAAGTTATAGTGAATTGTGTTGTCTTTAGGGGCTTTTTTTTTTCACAGTGCAAAACTTACAGTCCTCAAAGGTGTTTTAGAAAACTTCAGAAATAATTTAACAATTAATAAGTAATTTCAATGCATGGAGTCATAAATACTCTAGTTCATTACAAAGGACATCAACCTGTCCTGCGTTCCTCTGGCATGCCATTTTATGCGACAGGGTGAACCTCATCTCCCTCCCCTTGCCTCAGGCAGCTGTGGTCTCCTGCCACTTGGTGCCTGCGGTGCTCATCAGCCACCTCATGGGGATAATTCAACTCACTAACCCAGCACAAAACTAACCCAGCAAAAAAGTGGGTATTTTCTGCAGGGTCAGCGAAGCGAGTCAGGTCATGCAAGGGGTAGAAGGGGGCTGTGCTGCAGAAAACAAAATCTTTTATGTCTGTCCTCATTAAACATTATGTCTATCCTTAAAGCCATCACCAGTTTGTATAATGTTTTGCATGTAGATTTTCAAGTGTGTTGACTGTTAGCCTCATACTTAAAACTCCCTGTGTCCCATGTGTTAGGTCTTCCTTATTCTCTTTATTTTGAAATTCGGCTGTTAATGTATAGTTGTGTTCCATTTCAAAGAGCTCTGCTATACAGCAAAGTAAGCATTGTGGTGACAGGCTTTTTCTAGAACTATTAGTATAATTATTCCTTTATTAAAAATTATTTCAAGCAACAAATCAATGCCTGATGTGATCTACATACTGGGAATAAAAAATGCCCTCCTGTATTTGCAGTAAACTTTCATCCATTAGAAATATGCCACTAGAGATTAAAATCAAATCACCTAAGGAAAGCAGCTTAACTCCTCTTTATCTTCAGCAACTTCAGCAGTTTTGCAGAGCCACCTGTAACTCAGAGTGGTTCAACAGCTCTCCACTCATGACCCCATACAGCCATACCAGGAGCTAAATAAACCCTACTTACTAGCAATTAAAGTGATTTAATTTAAAACACACTGACAGATGCATAATGGGTTAATTAGAAAATAAGTAATTAGCAAATAGGATGGAAAAGGTTAAAAGGTTGTGGACTTTTGTTGTTTGCTTGGGAGAGATAGCGAAATCATCAGCGATTAAACTTTTTCTTTTAATTTCTGTGCTTAACTCTATTATTGTTAGCTGTAAATGAAGCAGCAAACAAGAAGAGAGGTCTAAAAAAATAAGAAGAAATCACTGTTTTATCAGACACACTGAAAGGCCATTGTTAACACTTAGGCTATGCGATTTATTTCCAGTCTGCACACAAAAGCAGGCACGCATCTATAATGTTTGTACTTAAATTAGGATATATACTTTTTCTGAGAAGAAGTGGTTGGCCTCACCTCTCTCCATTGGGCCCCCAGTGAGGTCAGGAGAAAGGGTCTAAGAAGTGATAGAGATTAGAACACACCTCTTAGGAAACTCTGCCTGCCTTAAAGATTAAATCAGTGAATTATTTCGTCATTATGTGTTTGCTCTCAAAAAAGAAAATGTTAAAAAGGAATAGGACTTTGAAAATCGTAACTTCTGAGCTGTGAAAATCCTCAGCTGAAATCCAGTTAACTTCATGCAGTGCTGGTTATACAGACAAAGCCATTACAGAGGGTACAAGCAATTTTCTGTTAAAAACGTGAAATTAGAGCTTCTACTTCATTTTCGCAAGTATTATTCCTTCTCTCCATGACTTTTGTCTGCCCAAAACCAGAAGCAAATGAGCATTTAGATAGTTTTAATACAGTCATATTTTATGACCACTAACTTATTGCCAGGTAACTTGAAACTCTTTATATATTTATAATAATAATTATAAATGTATTTATGTATCTATGAAACATGTGGTTTGTATTTTGAAATTTTAGAGGGAATGTTTTCAGAAAGCTTTCTCCAAGTTGAGCCTAATTTTTACTGAAGTCATTGAATTTTTTCTTTTGAAAAATAAGCTTTTGGGTGAACCTCAGAAATAGCAATATGGAGTTTTCCATTTCAAAATATCAATTAAAAACAGGCACGAATTTTTCTTTTTAAATATAGCTGCCTTCTAACCTAATTACATGTCCACCAGTAACCATTAACATAATTTGACCAAATTTCCCATAGCAGTTAAATTCTCCCACCACTCCTTGCTGTCTTTTGAGCATGGCTGTCCTGTGCTCACTTCCCTGTCACTTCACTGAGCCATAGTTAACTCTCAACAGTCGGTCCACTCCCTTAATCATTTAACTTTACATGTTTGTCCCTCCCTTTCTACTAGTCATACTTTTTTGTGCCTCTGCTGTGCTTTCAATGTGCCTTCAGGGATGTTTTCTGGTTTACTGCTTGATATAAAGCCTAAACCTACACGTCTGGAGATGCACTGTCCTCTTTTGGTGTGTGTCACACTGTCATCAACCCTCTGATGCCCATTTCCCTTGGGCCACATCTGCAGTGGCAGGCAAAGGCTCCAGGTCTGCCAGTTTGACTTGTGGAAAGGATCTTGCAGAGATTTTAGATAATCCCACCCTGGATTTTGCTGGCTAGGGATATAGATTTCCGAAAATTGACTTCTTGTTCTGTTACTTAAATTTTGTTGAAAATCAACTCCCTCAAAATTTTCCCCCAATTATAATTGAGTTTAAGCCATATATTTCAGGTCTGGAATCTGTGTCGAACATTTCAGGATTCAGTGGTTTGGCAATTCTGCTATCAGTTTTTAGGAAAAATAGAATCAAATTTGGAAACTCATCAAGTCACACAATAGACAAAACCCATGACAGCAAATCCATAGCTGTAAAAGCATCTCTTGTTTTCTTTTCCAAGGTTTTCTGCAAAGTTCTATATATTTCAAAGCCTGCAATACAGATAACAGTTTTTCATTTAGAATATTTTTTTCATTTTAGAATTTATTTTTTCAAGTAAGTGGTGACTTTCTGAGGCTCTGGTTAAGAAAAGCAGAAAGCCTAAAGCTGAGTTAATTCTGCCGTTCATATCTGAATCCCTGAAAATAGCTCAAACAAATGCCAGTACCAATCTTTAGGGTAATATTTATCCCTATTCAGAGTGACATTTGTAGATTAGAACATACTCATTTCTGCTTCACTGATTTTTTAGGCACAGCATATATAAGATGCATTGACAAAATGTATTCGTGTTAACAAGATTCATCCAGGTACCTCGTCTCCTGACATTTAGAAAATATTCTTTTTCTTAATCTATTCCATCATAAGGGGGGGGGGGGGAATTCCCCAGTTTCAGGAAAAGTCTTTGAAATTTATTATCTTTGGGATTAACTAACATTGGTCAGTTGCAGAGTAGGTAGGTAATTCAAGACAACCTTCATCTAATATGCACTTCTAAGTGAGTAATAAGAGAAATTAGCATCGAAGATAAACTGTCCCTTGTTGAAATTTCAGGGAAAGCTAATGTTTCCTGAGTCAACACAACAAGACAGACAAACAAGAGAAGTTTTATGTCAAAGCTGTTGTCTGAATGGAACACCCATGTGCTGGAAAAAGAACACCTGAGCCAATTAAGTCCCTCAAAAAAACCATCGAAAGAATAACTCAAATTAGAGATCTTTTGTATTACCCCCCTTTGCTTTTCTATCATTCTCAGCCCTCCATGATCCTTGCTTAACTGGATATTTATTCAAGTTGGTAGAGGGCTTTGTGAATTAAGGCTTAAATATTTAATGATACAAACATCACTTAATTCCCAGATACAGATCAGCTACTCTTTTGCAAATCTGGTTAGCTTGCACAGTAACACTTCATGTTAAGAGAGTCACTCACAGGCAATAGAACCCTGGTTATCAAAATAGTGGCTAAACAGGGCTGTCTCCAGTTCTGTGCTCCTCTCATGCCCTCCTGTGTACACAAGTAGTAGGCCAAAGCAAAGTGCTAGAGAGCTGACATTTCTGCTCGGGGATGAAGTAAAGCGAAGAGAAGGCTGCAGCCCATTATGCTGACTGAGTGTTAAGCTGAGTGTAAGTAGATTTTTTTAGAGCCTTTACATCTTAGGGGCAGTCAGCAGCTCCAGATTGTGATAATAAGTGATTTGAGATACTCTGGAAATGAGATAACATTACTCATTTCTGTAAGCACAGGGCGAGAGGAGAATTACATATTCCATTTTCTGCTTGATGCCCAGGTGGTTTAAAGGTAATATTACAGTCTCCCTCTGTGTTCTTTCGATGATACTTATGAAACTGCCTTTCTAATCTGTTCAGGCTACTGGGAAACCAACAGACACACTAAAACTGTTTCTTTTTGCCTATGAAGAAATGTATTATTAGAGTTTCCATGCATAATATTGCATTATTATATTTTCCATTTATAAAAAGATATATTTACCCCAATACAGTAAGTCATTAAGTTTTTATGAAATCATAAAAACAACTTTCATCTTGCTTTTGTCTTGCATTACTTTATTTTGCGGTGCTGGGTCTCTTTTTTTTTTTTTTGTAGGTATGCTCAAATCAACAGCTTTATCATTCAGGCTGTCCTGCAAACCATATGCCAGATCCAAAGCCTTACCACAATGAGACTATAGGAAGAATTAGTTTTTCTGTCTAAATCAGTAGTGTTCATACTGCAGATTTGCTTATTGAAAGACAAGAGCTTTCAAAAACCTGTAAAACAGTGAAGTTACCATTATCTTTTATGAGACTTACTGTCTGCATGTAATAATTTTCTGGCTGTTATGCAGTAAAAAATCTGCTGATGCCTGCACAGAGCTGAGCACGAGTTGAGTCTGTGTGAGGAGGATGTTACACAGAACTACTGGACATTCCGATTAGAAAGCTCAATAGCTCTTTGCCTTTTTATGCTTATGTTTTGGGATAGACTGCAAATATCTGTATTATACAGATAGTGCACTGTGGTTTTGATTTTATGCTTTACTGCATGTTTTTGTGTCCTCATGAGTTGAGCTATACTAGCAATAAAAAGCATGAGTCAAAGCCCACTTCTGAGCTTGTGCCTACAAGCTAGTTCTTATGGGTGCATTTCATTAAAGATATTTGGAAAACCAGATAGATTTTTATTTCTCATGCAATACACAGTCGTTCATTATGTTTCGCAAGGGAGGAAGTACTGCTGGCTCATGATAAATGGTATCATGTACTGTAAGCCATGGTCTAGTACATTTTATACTGAATACGTATAACTTGCTCTAAAATACTAATTTTGCTTTGGTGTTAAATATTGAAACAAATTTTAAAAATTCAGTTAGGCATCAATACAGCCTATGGGCTACCTTGTAATTTTTCCTGATGCTGAGTTGCTACTCCAGATTTTTCACAAAAGATGAAATTAAAAGTGAGAGCAACTTTCACAGAGGGAATTTGCAGAACAAAATGTTCAGATGATACATCCCATGACTCATCACTCCCAAGCCAAGATAGCCCCCATGAAAAAAGAAGTGCCATAACTCGTGGAATGGCAGGGCATGAGGGGCTGGTGTCCTGGGGTGCTCACTCTGACTGTGATGAAGCTTTCTTCTTGCACCCAGTTCCAAAGCTTACATGCTCTGCTATCCCACTCAGTGTCCTCGTCAGCTCCCTGCTGTGTCCCAGGACCTGGGCAGGCTCCCCCACGTCCCCAGGTCTGCCAGCATCCCGTCCCTCTTCCCGGCACAAGGCTGCTCTCCCTGGAGGCAGCCCAGCTCCCGGCAAGCGTTGTGTAAGAGTGTTGTGTAAGAGTGCCAGGGGTGAGCCAGAGACATCGGGAGTTGCAGGTAGGGTTACAGGAGGGACTTGTGCAAATGAGCCAGGTTGTCCCATGGCCCTTCCTCTGGCTTTTAAAAGGGGATGTTAAGGAACAGTCCAGCAAGGAGCCAGGCAGCTTGTCAGTGCTTCTGAAAGGTGCAAAATCCCTTTTCCCACCTGTTCCTGCCTTGAGAAGAGACAGGAGGCAGCAGTGCTTGTCCACCCTGTGCAGCTGATTAACGAGTAGGAAGGGAAGCCTGAGGCCTGCCAGAAGGTGTGTGGTTCATGGTATGGACAGGAACCAGGATTCAAACCACAAAATTACCCTGGCCCTGGCCTAGAGGAGACTGGAGGCCACCACTTAAATCTGAAGCCTCAGAATATGGTCAAAAACACGCTCATCCCCTGCGTGGCACTCCTTTTATATAGTCATTGGTTAATCTAATGCATTCATGTGAAGGAGGAGGCACTTTGTGAAAGTGGGAAAACCTAACTACACTGATTAATGCTAATTGGTTAATCACTTTTCATTGTGGAAAAAAGTAAGGATGTGCAGTAACTGGCAATATGGCTAGAAGTGCTTCTGTATTGGAGACCAAAGCCTGAGAATTAATTCCAGATATCACGTATTCAGGCTGGAGGAGCTGAGGATTCCAAACATGTCTCTTTTTAAAAATTTATTTTGGGGCAGTATAAGAATATTCTTTTCCTGGTGCAGGGCTGTAGATCTGAAACAACACTCAGTATCAGAATGGAGTACGTTTCTTGCTGATTCCATTTGAGGTATCCAATATGATAGTCAAGAGGACTACCTTGTTCAGAAAAAAAAAAAAAGAAAAAGTAGTGTATAACCCCAGTGACGGAGAAGGAGCACACTGCCCAGTCTGCCGCCACAGCTCTCCAGCAGGGAGGTCATGAGGAATGTGAGATAGCAGCCTCTGAATTAGTGCTTCGTGCTCAGGGACTGTGACTCAGAGCCATGAGACCTTGGGTACTTTTGTGGGCAAGTAAGAGCTCAATACACAAAAGATAATCTAACAAAGCCTGCTCCCTGTTCCCTGTGACGTTAGCAAAGCTTAGCCATAAAAATTGTGTCACTTCTGGCAAGAAAGAAACTTACTCTGCAGTGTCTGGTAAAGACCCCCAGACATTACTGGGCTGATGTAGTCTGTGAGTCATCTGCATCCTGCCCATTCGTGCCTGCTCATGTACTTTTTAGCTGTAGACTCTTAAAAAGAACCTGATTTCCTCCAACGTCTTACACAACTATGCCTTCAAGAGGAACTGGCTATAATTAATGTAGGCACCACTTAATATTCTTGCTCACGTGAAGTAGAAGCCATGTTGTGCCTTCAGAAGACTGTGGTATATATATGCCAGAATGGATAAATAGTTCTGTATTTCCACAAGGTTTCCGTCTATGGGCCACATTCCTTGGAAAGAAAAATAGGAAATTACTTCTGGCATATAAAATGCGGTATAAAAGCATCTGCTAGAAAAGATCCCAGGACATTTGGGAAGATTATTAAAATCATAAAATATTTTAATTATCATTATGATTTTAATTATTATTTATTATTATTTTAATTGTTTAAATAATCATCATCATGATGATTAAAATCATCGTCACAAAGCAGGTATTACGAATGGGCTCAGTTACTGTGGATCTTTTGGCGGTTGCTAAATTGACCTAGTGGAGATGCGAGATGGGCGAGATGCTGTACATTCACAGCAACATCAAGACCTGCTCCAAGAAACTTTATCTCTAGGCAGGTATGAGGAGAAAAAGAGGATGCACACTCTCCATTTTAAACTGTGGCACACAAGAAGACTGCTGAAGCCAGATATGTTAGTGTAATGCTTTAAACAAAAGACCAGCTTTTCTTACAGTCATTTTGTAATTAGTTTTTTTACACAAGTGACAGCTGCTTTTATGCCAAGTCCTAGTCTCATCAGGGAAAATGGCAAAACTCCCAGGATAACTAGAATTTTTCTCTTTATACAGAATTCATTGAAGAACATTGTATTTATCCTTTTTTTATCGTCCTTTTTAATAGATTGCTGCAAAACCAATAATTTTAGGTTTAGTAAGTAATTATTTACAGGAGGGGCAGAATTTTCGTTTAAAACACTCAATTGTTTACTTCAAGTATGCTTATGTGTCACTGAGTCACCAAACCACAATTAAATTCTGGGAAATGGCTTATTGTTGAGGTTCACGATGTCCCATGATGTGGTGGGATGGGTCAGAGTCTGATTTTAATTGGAGGCCTGATCTAAATTTGTATCCTTTCAACTCAGGATTGCCAAACTATGAAGGCTTTTTTTGAAGTTCCACAAGATGTCAGCAGCAAAAAGAAAGACCTTGCATTGTTGCCTCTGGTTGTGTGGTTTGTACATGGCAGATATCAAACAGAGTATT
Organism: Dryoscopus gambensis; assembly: GCA_013389985.1. Taxonomy (NCBI): domain Eukaryota; kingdom Metazoa; phylum Chordata; class Aves; order Passeriformes; family Malaconotidae; genus Dryoscopus; species Dryoscopus gambensis. The sequence continues at coordinate 14,562 of WEIT01037279.1, read as the reverse complement.
TGCTCTTCCCTTATAAGATTGAAGAGATTCCGTCTTTTCTAGGAGCCCAGATGAAGTCTTGGGTGGCTTGCTTAGGAGAAAAGACAAGGAGGTAAAAACACATTGTCACACATATGCTGGAGGATATTTTACAAGTTCATGGACTTGTTAGGGTTGGAAGGGACTTCTGGAGATGATCCAGTCCAACCCCCCTGCCAAGGCAGGGTCACCTTGCACAGGTGACACACGAACCTGTCCAGGTATGTTTTAAATGTCTCCAGAGAGGGAGACTCCGTGACTTCCCGGAGTAGTAGTGTGGTTCAGTGGACTGCGTCCCTCATGTAAGGAAGTTCTTCCTCGTGTTGAGGTTCCTGCTGTAAATCTTTAAGTAGATTTTGCATTGTGATTGCTTTGCAAATAGAATGAACACTATATCCTGAAATCAGTAATTTCCTTTCAATATAATGTACTACAGGGAGAAATCACTTCAGGTGATTAGGAAATTAGAAAGGACAAACTAAATTGTTGCGTATTTTGTTCTTTTTCCTCTCTGATGACCAGTGAGAGGATCCAAGGGCATGGCATGAAGAGATTTATGTTGGATATCAGGAAAACTTTCTTCACTCAGAGGGTGGTCAGACATTGGAACACTCTCCCCAGGGAACTGGTCACGGTCCCAAGCCTGCCAGATCTCCAGGAGTTTGAGGCAACACTCTCAGGCACACGGTGTCATCCTCAAAATCACAGAATCATAGAATCTGCTGACTTGGAAGGGACCCATCAGGATCACATTCCTGGGCTTGTTCTGCACAGGGCCAGGAGCTGGACTTCGATGATCCTTGTGGGTCCCTTCCAGCTCAAGATATTCTATGATTATTGGTTTGTTTGGATTTTTTCCTTTCCTTTCCTTTTCTTTTCTTTCCTTTTTTTTTTTTTTTTAATTTGGGAAAGGGAGGTGTATGTGTGTTTGTGTTTTGTAGGGGGGTTTTGTGTGTTGTTTTTTGTTGAGGTTATTTGGTGTGGTTTTGTTTCTTTTTCTTAATCATGAGCAATTCCCACCTTTGGAGTAGCAATTAATGTAACTTAAGGGTATATGCAGACGTGCCCGGTTAAGGCAAGGCGGCACGGAGTGATGGAAAAGCCCGGAGTGATGGGCACGGAGTGATGGAATAGCGCTTCGGGCTGCGGCCGCCAGGGGGCGCTGCCGCGCCGCGGGCGGGTTCTGCCTTCGGGAGGGCGGGGAGGCCGCGGCTCCTC
>WEIT01037279.1:2223-13065 GCA_013389985.1 Dryoscopus gambensis | reverse complement strand
TCCCAGATACATTAATTAGCTGGTACTGCGGCTCACCTGCTCTCTCGTTCTGACCCCTGCCCAAACACAGCAGATGCGCTCGATGTTCAGCCTGCTGCTAGGGGAGGATATTTATTTCAAGGGAAGGACTCCCTGTGTGAGGAGACGGTGGCCAAAAGGAAATACGGACAGGGCTATGGCACTGGATGGACAGAGAGAAATAAAATCCACAAGTTTGTTAACAAAGATCAATTTCTTACCATTAAATGATGATCAGGACAATTTAAGAGATGTTCTACTTCTTCTCTGAAATGTCACTTCCACACTAACATTAAAAGACAGGTGTTTCTTGATCACAGAATCATAGAATCAGCAAGGTTGGAAGAGGCCTTTAAGATCATCCAGTTCAACTGGCAGTCCAGAACATTGTAACCCCTAAACAACTAAAGCACACCACCCAGGGCCAGATCCAGATGCCTCTTAAATACCTCCAGGAATGGTGACTCTACAACCTCCCTGGGCAACGTATTCTAATGCCAGACAGCCCTAATGGTGAAAACCTTTTTCTAATATCTAATCTGAGTCTCCCCTGTCTCAGTTGAGGGCCATTTCCTCTCGTCCTGTCACTGCAGTCACAGTAGAAGAGACAACCCCCACCTCACTACAGCCTCCTTTCAGGGAGTTGTAGAGACGGATGAGGTTCCCCCTGAACCTCCTGCTCTCCAAGCTGAACAAACCCAGCTTCCTCAGCCCTTCCTTATAGGACGTGTTTTCTTCACAAGCCTTGTTGCCCTTCTCTGGACACGCTTCAGGACCTCAGTGTTTTTTTTAAAGTGAGGGGCCGAAAACTGAACACAGTACTTGAAGTGTGGCCTCACCAGTGCTGAGTACAGGGGGATGTTCCAGAGAGCGTGACTCTGCTCTCAAGCTAGTTTTCCACAGGCATTAGTGGGGTCAGTTGTAGGCCCGGAATTTCTTATTTAAAAATTCTAATGAGATCTTGTCTCTATTCTGGAGTAATGCCTTTAGGATTGTCTCTGCTTGGGCTGGATTGATGGCGCTTAAACTAGGGAGTGAGCTGGGATCATCCAGCTGGGCACTGTGTTTTGGGCAGGGGTGGCTGGACAAGGGCATGCTGCCTGTGATGCCTTCGTGTGAAAAACGTGAGGGCTGGCATAAATACCGACATGGCTGAAGGATGATGTCATAACTGGTATCCATGATTTTCTCTCCTGGTACTAAATTAGTTTGCGGGGCTTCAATCTTTGCTACCAAAGGAAAAAGAGTATAGTTAGTATGTCAGTGTGTGTGCATGGACATATGAAAAGGGGACACAATCTAAATATTAAAACCAAAACTTTAAATTGCCAGATTCAGTTCCTTACATTAATATAATGATTAATTATAATAATAATTATTAATAATTATTAATGATTAATAATAACTTATTATTAATCATTAATAAAATAGAAGATGTCATTGTTCAAAAGTTAAGTATTAAGTACATATAAATTAGTTTTCTGCCAAATGAGTAAAATTACTGTTTAGATCTCAGAACTTTGTAAAAGTCAATAGACTTTTGGGTTTCAAATGACTGAAGAAGAACCAGTGTAAGTGTAACTGTAAAAGAAAATTTTTAATTCCTTTGAATCCTCTGTTTTTACTGAACCTGAGAGTAATGGGCATATATCATTAGAAACTGTAAAGTAGAAACCAATTAGCTCCTAAAGTTACATATTAGACTTACAGGAACTTCTGCAAAAAAAAAAAAAAAAAAAGGAAAATGTTCCAGGAAGTGGGCAGAAGCATTTTTTTTTCTGCATCAGTAGGCACAAGCCTTTAGACTTTGCTTCCAAATCCCTGTTAGCCACAGGTCCTCCAGTCCACCATGCTTTGGACCTGATTTACATTTGTTACCTCATATAGCTAAACAAGGGGCTTTGAATTTAATGTGTTAAGCCATCAGGCATGGACCATGCTATTCAAGATCCAGAATGTTCCATCTCGCTTAAATGTTAATAGTATTCTGCAGATGTGCATTTATGGACATACTACATGGGGATTTTTTGCTTTTTTTTGGCAGGTGACATTGGTGACAGAAGAAGGACGAGAATGATTACAAATCCATAACTCCCAGCAGTATGTCAGGTAATCATATTTCATAAGAACATCTCTGCGATATTTCTTGCCTTTCTGGAGTGATTATTGCTAAATATTTACTGAAAAATACTTCTTTAACAATTTCTGAATTCATTGATGCTGGGAATGTAAATCTTTCCTCTACCTAGAGCACAGAGATGTGGGACACGTGGGAATCATCCCCGACATTTTTGAAACTCTCATCTTCCTTGGTTTGCCTTTCGGAACCTAGTTGTGTTCTAAATGCACATTCCAACTTCAGCATTCCTGCTGAAGCTGCCAGCACAGGAACCGTTTCTGCTGAGTACCCTGGCCTAAGTTAATTTTGTAACATGGACATAACCCCTGAGCTTCAAAGTGAGACAGTCAGACTTATTTTACATAGATTGTCAAGTACACTTTAGAGAATTATTGACTAAGTCTGCAGGTGGGCTGAAGATCCAGAGTTGACATGACCATTAACCATTTTAAGCCTGCTTAACCATCTTATCCCTGCCAGTTGCAAAGCATCTCAAGGCTGCACATAAATTAGCTGTGTCAAAACCCCCATGTATCTAATCCCAGAAGAGGGTATCTAGAAAGACGTGCTTATTATGTCAAGATCATATAGAAGGCCAGAGAATTTCAGACTTCCAGAATTTGTTTTAGTATTCATCAATTTGCCTCAGAAAATGTTCTACTGATACTGTTTGTCAATCTGTATTTCAAGAGCCAAATGCTTGAAAGGGACCTTTTAAAAACCTGTTTGCAAAATGTGCTACATAGGAAAAATCATTACTAACAAGACTGTATTCCTGGTGTTCTGCCCAAGGGACAGCTTATTTTTACTGACTATGCAGATCAAATATCCTTTCCTTTTCCTTAGAAGGCTCCCATCCATTTGTACTGGCCAGCAAGGGGTAACAGCTGCATTCACCAACAAAGATGGTCTTCTGACTTTAGGTTTCTAGATAAAAAGTAGAGGGTAAAATTGATGTAGAGAAACAGAGTATTATGTAAATACATGTTTTCATAATAAAACATATTATTTGATAATATGAAAAGCTGTGTCTTTTTATGGTTTCTTTGCTGCCGATTGAAGCAGAGATGAATACAAGAACGAAGCAGAGGGCATTGAGGCATTTTGTGGAATGAAGTGGAATATGGACCCTTGCTCGGTGTGTCAGGCTCTGACTTAGCATCACTGCCACATGAGGATCAGGAAGGAGTTAGTGTTAGTTAGGCTGCATTGGCAGGCCCTGCTAGGGTGGTTTTGTATTGTCTTGCAAGCATTTTGCACATGGTGATTTCATCTGGCAAACACCTGTTTTGGAAGAATTTGAGGCTTTGGTGTGTAACTTGTTCTCTTCCAGCTCTCTGTTGTGCTCTCCCATGTTTCATGTTAAACTGTGTTTTATGGCGTTTTACTACAGGGCTTGACGTTGGTGTGGTTTTGGAGGGAGCAGTTAATAGCTTCTGCTGTGTGATGGCGAGAGATGAGGAAGGAAATGCAGTTGTACCCATTTTATCCTCACCTTATCTTTTGGGTCTGTGGCTTCCTGTGGAGGGCAGTTTTATGGAGATTTTCCTCTAGCACTCTAACCAGTCCTGTCTCCCTGGACTTGCCCCTGGCAGGACAGTTCTGCTAAGCTCAGTGAAACACAAAGCCTAATTGAAAGGATCTGCATTTTCCGCATTTCTTTTGACAAAAGTCAGCAGAACAAATATGTGCAAAGAAAATAATCAAGCAAGAAAAAAAAAAGTTGAGATGGGGATGACTGTACAGCTGTAGATGCCCAGCACTTTTCATTATGAGCTGTTCATATTTTCTGTTTCTGGTTATAGGAATGACATTCCTTACATGAGTGCAAATGTGAAAAAGAAGCATGGATGAAATGAAAGTCTTTCAAACTGTATTAAAACTTCATAAATACCACCATCCAGAGCCAGACAAGAGTCCTTTTCTAATGAATGATAATGGAAGTTTAGATTCTGTTACTGAGTCACTGGAATATGGGAGCAGAATCTAATACGAAACCAAACCAGCTGGCTAAAATAACAGGCTGTATTATTCTGTATTTTTGATAGATAATTTCTCTCCCCATATGTTATGTTTCTACTGCAGTATGTATTTTCCTCTTGTAGGCACTGTCTGAAAATCTTCAGGTTCTAGTGCAATCTAGAGAAATTTTTCTGACAGGAGATTGTAGAATTTGACCTTGACAGTAAAGCTAGGTTTTAGTACGTCTGCAGTTTCCGTAAGAAAAATATTTTGAATATTTTGACATCTCATCTTTAAAAACACATACTGGTGTGATTATTTTATGTGCTTATAGCTTTTAATAGAGAGAGTTTTAATAGAGAGAGTTCTAGGTTGCCAAAATTATTATGGGAATTTCAAAGTTATGCATCTCACAGAAGGATTTCAGTAATAGAGAAGCCCTTACTTTAAGGTGAATAAAATTTAAAGTAAAAAGTGGAGTGAATGTACGAGGTAAAATATTTGCACGCAAAAAGCTAAACTGAAACACAAATACTGAATTAGTGAAATCGAAGCTACTCTTCCTTTTTCTTAGAATGCAGTCAGAGTTCACCCAGCAATACAGATAGAGTTAATGAACACCTAATATTGGGTACTTGATGTCATAAGAAGCAGACAAGTGAAAAGCTGGACCTACAGGTTTTGTAGACACAGTGTTTGTCAGTTTGCCTTTGCAGCTTTGCCAGTTCTAGGTGTCAGGACTTGCTGACAAGTTTTTTTTTACACCTAGCACAGATGCTGACCAAACACTGAGATAAAGGGATGCTTCAGGAGAGGGAGAGGTGGACATAATATGTCTTTGAGTACTATCTCTGAGACAGATGCATTCTGTTCTCATTAATTGAAGCTCGGTAAATAGTTTTCAGATGAGCCATCACACACTTAAATGTAACAAAGCAAATCTAAAAGTTTAGTTTTTCTGTTTTGAAACATTGTTTTTTATTAAATGTGGGTTGTCTTTTATAGAATCACAGAATGGCTTGGGTCAGAAAGGACCTTTAGAAGTTGTCTTGTCCAACCCCCCTGCAATGAGCAGGGACATCTTCAACTAGATGATGTTTCTCAGATGCTCATCCAGCTTGATTGTGAATGGGATGGGGTGCACCTTCTCTGGTCAATGTATTGCAGTGTTGTAACACCCTCATTGTGAGAACCTTTTTCCTTATATCTAATTTAAGTCGACCCTCTTTCAGTTTAAAACAATTACCTTGTCCAGTTGCAACAGGCTAAAAAGTTTGTCCCCATCTTTCTTACAGGCCCCTTCGGGTACTCAAAAGCCACAATAAAGTCTCCCCAGGGCTTTCCCTGCTCAAGGCCGAACAGTTTCAACTTTTTCAAGTTTTCCTCATAGGAGAGGTGTTTGATTCCTGTGGTCACCTTTGTGGCCCTCCTCTGGACTCGCAGGTCCGTGTCCTTCCTGCTCTGAGTACCCCAGAGCTGGATGCAGTGCTCCAGGTGGGGTCTCATGAGAGGGGAATAGAGGGGCCGAATCTCCTTCCTTGCTCTGGTGGCCACACTGCTTTGGATGCAGCCCATGGTATGATTGGTTTTTTGGGCTGCAACAACAGCATTCATCAGCAGTTTTACAGTTGACAGCAACAATTGCTGCCCATAGAGTAATATCTGAGAAAAAAAAATTATCAGCATTATAAAATTAGTACTATCTTAGCAATAACAGCAAGTTCTTTCTTGTGTGTACATTTGCCCACTAGAATAGTAAAAAAGTTGGAAAGTATTATTTTCTCGTAGAGAAAATAGTACTTTCAAATTAATATGTAACATAATTTTCAAAGTTTTTTCTGTTTTAACACTGTAATGAAGCTTCTGGTTTAGCATCACTATTCACTGGCAATAGCTATTCCTGGAGGCTCCCTTCTGTAGATTTTCTCCCAAATGCAAGACAAACCTTAAGACATATTTTCATCTTACTTTATTTACTGGAGTGAGAATTGAAGAAGAAATTCAAGAATGGGTTCTAAAACCTATAAAATTGTATTTGTAGAATACAGTAAATCTCGTAATTTTTACCTTCATGGCAAATGAAGAAAGAATGTAAAGAGTGTAATAGTGGTTTCAGTAAAAACTGCAGCAGTTCTTTCACTGATTTCAGTAAGGCCAGGGTTTTACTCTGCTTTTACTTGGGAGCTTCAAAATCTACTCAGTCATTGTGCTTCTACTCAAATATCCACACTGTTCTATCTGTTAATGACTGTAAAGTTAGATCAAGATAGGAATTATAATAAAATTAAGTGCTTACATTGGGGAATATAATTTAAATGTCATAAATGCATATTTTCAGTAAGTAGAATTTAATATGCAACGTTTCTTGAAACAGGTCCCTCATTTGGAGAAGAAAATTAATCAGCTTTCGTGCAACAAATCCATTTGAAAACCAGTGTCTCCAAGGGTGTTGCACGTAGTTTCCAAGAACTGGAAAAGTAATAGAATAGGAAAGGTACCACATTTTCTTCACGAGTCTTTTCACTGTAATGCTCATTACCCTGTAAACTTGACATTAATTCAGATGGAGAACAGTTTATTGTTTAACATCAGCTGAGAAATTATTTCTCCCATATTTCTGTAATGAATTTCCTAGGATAATTTAATTTGACATACATCACTGTCTGACACTTTGCCTGCCAGACCATGATAAAACTCGACTAACTGAAGTGTATTATTTCTTTTAAGTAACAGACTTTTTAAGAGGACAGTAAATACTTTAATATAAGGTTTTGTTATGCCAGGATTCAGCAGCTTTGTAATGAGCTTTTGGGGATTTTCAAAAGGTTAACAAGATTTATATTGTGGGATGTTTTTGCATGAAGCTATGAATCACTCCATGATGGCTCTTATTACTTAGAAGCCTTTTTCTGAATATGCAGTTAAAAATACTGCACTTGCTAAGTTCTAGGTTACAGACACTCTGGGTTAATTTTACCCTTTTTTTTGATTCAAAATTTAATATTTTTAAAAGTTCTTTGTAAAAGTGCTATATAAATACAAAAGCCAAGTAGTCTGTTAAACAGTTTGCGATGTTTCAAAGTTTATGCAATTCTTTAATATGTTGGCGTTTTCTTTCTAACTTACAAATACTTGCTCTTTTTCCACAAAAGATTACACATTTTCAAACAAAAAGGGGGGAGGGGTCTGGTTAGATTTCACAAAGAACAGAGAAAACAAACTTGTTTGTTTGGTTGGTTTTGGTTTGGTTGGGGTTTTTTTGTTTATTTTTTGGTTTTAGTTTTTTTTTTTTAGTTTTGTAGCATTTGCTAGTCATTTTAAGTACATTTCATTATGTTAATGCTGATATGTTTTTCCTTTTCTATTTTGCTTTTAATGATCTATCAGTACATGTAGTCCCTTTCTATAGTAGTTTTATTTAAGCCAGAGCTGTTTCTTTTGTTAACTCATTTTTCTGAAATTTATTTCTGATGGGAGCAGACCGGTGTGTTTGAAATTTTGAGTATAATTCTTAGACTGTGTAGCTGTGTTTCACTACTGGCATCAGGTTAGGAGGACTGCAAAGGGTTGTCAGTATAAAATGTATTTGTTCATTTCACAGGCAAGAAGCTTTTAGAGTAGTTATTTAAAAGGACAAAAATGTCCTTCTGTTTTTACTAAGTCTTCTCCACTAGCCTATAAAATAAAACACTTTGCTGTGCTTGGCCACAGGAGTTGCAGCCTGCCATTTTATGATCTTCAAAAGCCTGACCACAGCTGCTCTTTATTTCTTCTGATATCTGTGTGTCAGAGCAATGAGCTTACAACACTTGTCCTTGGTATTGATTCCTATATGTAGAGAGGAATGTAATTTTTTTTGTGCCAATTGTAAAGCTGTTGGTAAACTCTAGGATCAATCCAATTAGGCATTTTCCAGTTATTTCCATATAAACAAAATACCTTTTACATTCACTAAACGCACTTCTCATTATGTTCTTTAAAAGCACCAGATTTGCCCCAGTACTTATCATAGAAGGAGACAAATGTTTAAGGAAATGTGTAAATGTTGCAATACATGAAGGCCAGACTTTCATTATTGCTTTGTTGTGTTTCTGAAAATGCTTTAGACATGTACCAAGCTTGAGTTTATTTCAAGTTTAAAAGAATTCTCTTGTCACATCCAAGTTTGTCCTGCTTACTGAAGAAGCCTTTGACTGCATTGTTTGGGCAAACTTTATTTGTTTATTTGCTTTTTTTTTTGTCTTTAACAAATTACATACTTGTCAAGACTGCTAGTTTTAGTACCTTTGTTTATTTTACCTAGCCATTACTCAAACCTCAGTCCTACGAGGGATGTTACTTGAAGATACTGGCTATCTCTTTAAGCAATTATAGAACTAAAATAATTTGTACCGTTTCACCATCTTGAAAAAAGAAAGAGCTTCATTTATGTGCATGTATCCCCAGGATTTTGTTAGCAAGCAGTGGACAAATATACTGTCTCTTCCCAGTGGGAGGAAGTGGAAGGTCTAATGAGAGATTAGGGAAAGACCATATGAATTGATTTGAAAGCTCATGACGAAAATAGTACTCAGAATCAGGATTTTAGAAAAAGGTGACAGTCATCTGAAGTGATTTCTGGAAGTGATTTGAGTGATTTCCTAAATGCTTTCACTGTAACTTACTTTTTTTTAAACCATCTATTTTATGTATTTTGAGCCATATTCTGAGAATGGTGTTTTGTCTTCTCACTGTTATTTTAGTAGATTCCCAGGCATTACAAGAACTATACAACACAACGTGAAGAGAGTAAACATCCATTAACATTCCTGTATTCACACAAACAGTAGTCTGCAAAATGAGCCCTGGAGAGGTGGATTACTTCTGTTGGGCTTTAAATCAATCTTGCTTTAAAACAAACAGAGGGAGGTGATTCTGCACATAAAGAGGCAGACACTGGGATTCCTTGCCAGAGGGGTTTGTGAATACAAGAAATGTACACAAGAGTAGACTGAGCTATACTTCAAAGACAGATCCATTGGGTATTGCTGCATTTTAGAAAGGCCACAAGGGCTCAGGCAGTCCCTTGGGCTGACGAATAGCTGGGGATTGGGAGACTCTTGGTGGGAACTCTCACAGATGCTTGCTTTGTTCTTACTCTTCCCTGAGTATCCACTATCTCCTGTTGGAGAACAGCAGCCAGGTGAGCCCTGTGGTTTGAACAGAACTGCTGTGCTCAGGTATAGCTTCTTCTCAGAAAAACTCCGTCCCATGTGTTGTACAGAACTATGAGAGGGAAGAATGCACTGTTCTAGTTCCATTGTGTGTCCTGGTATTTTACTGCTTTTCCCCATATAGCATTGCTCATTAATTTTGGTAAGTTTATTTTATCTATAGCTGCTACAAAATTCCCTATTGGTCTACACAATTCCAGTTCATTTCTCAAAAGACAGGTTTTCAGAGAGCTCTTTACATACCAAAACCCTGAACCCTGCACCCTGAACCATTTGCTTCTCTGTGCTCAGAACCTGCCTCTGCTTAACTTACAGATGAACTGTCATGTTCTTCTGGATATTCGTCTTCTCTGATTAATTTTTTCTTGTGTTTTGAACATAATTTCAACCTCAGCTCTTGATGAGATAAGTATATGTGCAGTATTACTTTAAAAGTTAATAGAAATTCAGTATGTTTTTAAAAAGTGATTTCACTGATTCACAGAGGAGCTCATTAATATATATCAAGAACAAGGGTAAAGCTATTACCTGTTTATTACAAGTTTCCTGATATTGCCTTTTCTTACACATTAGAAACTGTTTACAAATGTTATTGTAATTATCTGTGCGCTCTTCTTTCATGGTGATTTAATACTTTTCCAGAAGATTGGAAATACTGAAATTTAATTTGTCATGAAATCCATATTCTAAAATGTAATATTTGAATATTTTATGATATTGCCACTGCTAAAGCAAGTAGCAGGACAACAGTCCTGGATTAAGTAACCGTCGCTGTTTATTTCCACTAGCATACACATATGCACATGTTTCTGAAATATTGAAAACCACCTAATGGTTCCAGTAGACATCGCTAGTTCTACCTGCTCAAAGGTTTTATTTAGCACATTTTCAAAGGCAGAATTTGCATATTTAAGAAGAGTCTGGCTGGTCTGTGTGAGCTGGGCTCCATCCTTCTGCTTATTCAATGATCATATGAGCCTAGTTTAAAAGTTGAAAAACTCAATAGTGAAGTGTTTCCCTCTTTTATAAGGAAGCATAAGGAGAAAATACTATGGTGGTTTTTGGGAGAAAAAAGAAGGATGGGAGAGAAAAGAGGAAGAGGAGAAAAGCAGCAAAATAAATGAGAGAAAAAATAAAATGCTGTGAACTGACAGCAAGATTAATGAGAAGAAATGAAACCTTAGGCTTGTCTGGCACAGATGGTTTTGTCTTTCCCAGCACAAACACACGTGAAAACTTAATGTGTTTTTACTTATAGTTACTTTGTGTGGTTTAAAATGCTTGAACCAAGTATGAATCAGGTGTTAACTTTTCTGGGGACGTGTCTTTTAATTGTAGCTTGGTTGCTTTTTTCTTTTTTTCTCCCAAGTCATCAAGTAAAAATCCTCTAGTGTTGTTGGACTGGGTCCATACAAAGCTAGGCTGCTTCATCAACTTGCTGTGCACCCCTCAGACATAATCCTTATTACATTTCCTTGATTTGTTCTCTCTGAAGCCAGCCCACTTCAATATCCTTATGTGCTTGCATAC
>WEIT01037276.1:5400-22789 GCA_013389985.1 Dryoscopus gambensis | reverse complement strand
TGCAAACTTGCTGAGGGTGCGCTGTGTCTCAATGGCCAGGCCAGGCATGACATGTTAAAGAGTACTGGCCCCTCTATTTTCCACTGCATAAACCACTAGTGATCACAATCTTTTGGGCCTGGCCAGTCACCCTGTTTTCAATCTGTTTCACTGTCCACTTAGCTAGACAGTACTTTGCCAGCTTCCTCGTGAGGATGCTACAAGAGATAGTGTTAAATGCCTTTCCAAAGTTGATGTAAACAACCTTCACTGCGCTCCCTTTGTCCACCCAGGTAGTCACCTCATTGCAGAACGACTTCAGGTTTCATTGAATGTTGAAAGGGTAGCCAAGGAATGAGATAACTCCCTGCTTCTTTTAGCGCTATCAGCAGAAAAAATAGAAAAAACCTGGTGTTATTGTAATCCATGCATATGTCTTTGTTTACAAAATCTGTGTCTAAGCCTAAGGAAGAAGCATTGAGGATTTAATTGCAAAACTGTGTAATTCAAATGATGTTCTCCAAAAATAAGATGTTGTGCAACAGATTTTCTCTGTCAATATAAAATCCTAGGCCTAACTCCATATGCTCATGGAAATATGACTCTAGCGTACAGTGGGATGTGAAGAAAATTTATCTCCTGGACCCACTCAAGACCTTCAAGACCAGCTCTTTTCCTGATGAACCATTAATTAGTAAAAGGTCTAACTGCATTTTCTTTGTTTGGCCAAAAGTCCCACTGCTGGGAAGGATGGATTTCTGGGAACTGAAGAGGAAGATGGTGTATACCTAGGAGCTCTCTGAGAGTGGAAAATGCCATAAAGCAGGGGACATTAAGTAGCTTATGGAGTTAAAACAAAAATATATGGAACTGATATTTGAATCTGAAATGCCTTTATGCTTTTCAATGCCTTATTATATGCTTTATAACTATATAAATATATACAAGCAATTATATGTTTAAAATTATTTATTTCATTTTCCAAATAATATATTACTGAAGTGGAAATTGATAAAAAAGAGAATACAAAATATTATTAATTACACTGTACTTGTGAAGAGCGGAGTGAAAGAGTTTCTACCCAGCACAGCTTCTGATGAATGAACCTTAATGCAGCCAGTGACATTAATACTTTACAGAATTCAAGAAGAGGGTTACATGATAAATCTGTATGAAAGTCCTCATGTCCTGTATTAAGCAACTCTTTCCTGCATTTCTTTTTAAGAATACTAGGGCATGCAACAAATAACAGTAACAATGTTTATAAAGCAAGGTTTTCTATGAAAGGAAAACTAAGTCTCAAAATGCCTTTGCAGAAGTTATTGTGTTTGTTGCCCTGAAGATAAATTACCAGTCTTAACTACTTGTCCAAGAACATATTTGACTGGGATTCCTACTCAAATTTTTAATCACTTTCATAGATCTGAAAGAAGAATCTATCAAACTGATTCTACTGTCTTTAATAGACAACTACTCACATTTGCTTCAGATAAAAAATAACATTGTCCTGCAGTTACAAATAAAACCACAAAGATTATAAATATTTTGTGTTTTTTCTCTGAATTGGAGGTCACTGCAAAAAGATGTTAAGATAATAAATCTACTGAATAAACATATTCTCCTGGCACTCAGCAGGGGCCGGCTCAGGCTCATTTGTCTCCAGTTCATTATCTTGTCTGCATTATTCAGTAGTCTGGTTCATGCTCAATGGGCTTCAAACAACTTTTAACAGCTGAAGTCTTCTTCAGTTTTGACTGACTCTCTCACTTTGTAAAACAATTTTGAAAGTTTCTCAAATTCCTATGGTGAAATAATGTCATTAGTGCCATAATTGGGTGTTACTTATTCACGTGGTACTGTGAATGTTCAACTTGGAACTAGCTAATATACATGGCAAATTTCCAAAGTTTCCATTTAAGCATTGTTAGATTCAGTTTCATATACGAATAACAGTTGTTAATTCAAAAGACTTGTGCTGCATCCTTTATACACATATATGGTTATTATTGTTTTAAAATTATAAAATATACACTATCTTATTTTATAAGTATTGATTTTATATATAAAGATCAACAAAACATGTTGAAATAAAACTCTGAACAACTAAATATTTATTTGCATATATTTATAATTCATTGACATGTAGGAGTACTTAAAATCCGCAGAATTACGTATTCCTAAAACATGACTTGGACATATTTCGATCGAAGGGTGCCAAAGATATTTGGAATACTGTTTATTGGGTTTGTATGGCAAGGTTTTGATAGCAGGGGAACTGAAGGCATGAGAGAAGGTGCCAGAATGTTCCTTCATGTCTGACTGAGCCAATGCCACCTACAAGGCGGACCTGTCACTAGCCAAGGCAGAGCCCATCACTGATGGTGGTAGTGCCTTTGAAATGCTTATTTAAGAAGGGAGAAAAAAAATCTGCTACACAAAAAGCAGCTGAAACAGAGGAGTAAGGATATGTGAGAGAAACAGCCCTGAAGACACTAAAGTCAGTGGAGAAGGAGGGGAAGCAGGTGCTTCAGGCACTTGGACTGAGATTCCCCTGAAGCCTGTGAGGGAGACCAGGGTGAGGGAGCTGTGTCCCTGCAGCCCATGGAGGTTCGTGGTGGAGCAGAGATCCACCTGCAGCCTGTGGAGGACCCCATGACGGAGCAGGTGGATACCCAAAGGAAGCTGTGACCCCATTGGAGGCCTGCACTTGTGCAAGCTCCCGGTAGGACCTGTGGCCTCATGGAGACAGGAGCCCATATTGGAGCAGATTTTCTGGCAGGACTTGTGTCCCTGCAGGGGGACCCATGCTGGAGCAGTGTGTTCTTAAAAGACTGCAGTACATGGAAGGGACACATGCTGGAGGAATTTGTGAAGAACTGCAGCCCCTGGGAAGGAGAGGGACCCATGCTGGAGAAGGTTGTGGAGGACTGACTGCTGCAGGAAGAACCCCATGCTGGAGCAGGGGAAGAGTGTGAGAAGGAAGGAGCAGCTGAGATAGCATGTGATGAGCATGCACAGAGGGTCCACAGCCCCCACTCCTTCTCACTCTGTGCCACTGAGAGGGTGAAGGTAGTGCAAATCAGGAGTGAAGTTGAGCCTGTGAAGAAGGAAGAGTTGGCTGGTGGAATGCGTTTTAAGTCCTATTCTGCTGTGTTTGGTAATAAAGTCATTTCCCCAAACTGAGTCTGTTTTGCCTGTGACAGTAACTGGTGAGTGAACTCTTCCTCATCTTATCCTATGATCCTTCCACCATATTTTTCTCCCTCTATGAAGCTGGGAGGGGGAATGGTAGAGCAGCTTCATGGGCATCTGGTGGACAGTCATGTGGTCAACCCACCAACAGGATACATTTGAAAATAAATTTTACACATGTTTTAAATGCGCATGTTCCATTAAATGTATGCCAGTGACACTGAAATAAATTTATCATCTCTAGCCACAGTACTAGAAAGGACTATAAAATATTTTTGTCTTTGCAGAGAGTAAAGAAGTGTCAAAAACCTAGAAAGCCCCTTTAGCCAATACTAAAACTCTTCTGTATTTTCTTGATACCAAATTTATCTCAGTGAGGAGGTATACTTTAAGAACCAGTATTATTATACGTACATTCACATTTTTTAGCTTGTGCTTTTTTCCCAGCATGTCAATTGCAAGAAGAAATCTCAGGTCTGCAGTCCAAATGTGTTATAAAGCCTGCCATTATTTTTTCATCACTTTAATAACACATATTTTTCATTTTAAATACATTTCAGTTGCCCACATCCCAACAAAACTTTGTTGCAAACCATCAGTCATTTACACTTACTGTAAAAAAATTCATGTTCTCACACAGCTACTGGCTGCCCAAGATTTTCCTCCATTCTCTTTGTATTTTCAAGTATCTTTCTTCATTTATCTTGTTGGAATTCTTTCCTAAATAGTCAAGTTCAATAGCATGAGTGAAGTTCTCTTCTGTAGTCTCAGGATTTATTTGCAGCTTCAGTGTTGGTATCTCCTGCCAGGCAGCTGAGTATTTTACAAGAGTGCAGCTTAAAAATTGCAGTAACTGATCTTTAGATAGATGTGAGATCAAGTCAAAAACAATGTTATGAATCCTCTTGCTTTCCAAAGCAAAATTCTTTGGACTATTTTATTTAAATAATTTCCATGTATTTTTTGTGAGGAAGCAAATTTGGAAGTTTCACCTATTGATTTTGTAGAGGATCATGATGTGGTAAAACTATTGAATGACAGAGAAGTTATGCTGATAGGAAATACATAATGAAAATGAGTGAGGGCCTGATTCTTTGCAAATTCCTTCTTTTTCACATCACTTTTATTTCTCAGACTTGTCAGCACTGTTATCCCAGCATTGTTAAGCGTTTGCTGGTTGTTCAATTGCAAAAATTGATAGTATGAAATAGCTGGCATTTGCTAGGTCCCTAAGCTGCCTCTGTTAGATCTTCTGCAATAATTTTGTGTGTTTACGTGCATTCTTGGCAGTTCCTGCAATCAGTTTTCTCACAAAAGAATTTTGATTTGTTCTATGTTCAGTTATGACCTCTAGTTAATGAACTTGGAAGCAATTGATGCTGAAGTACATTAGCTGGCACGGCCTTTGGACTGCAGAATGTATTCTTCCGCAGCACTGAAGCCTTACAAATTAGCAGGCAGTGATAAGCATGTAATAAACTTAACATCAATATTTAAGGATATTTATTATCCTTTTAATTTTCCCAAGTTTCAGCTGAGGTCTTACTGTATAATCTAACCTGATAGAGAAAAAAAAGACTATTTATTTTGCACTGGTATATGGTCTTCCATGTAGCATGCATAGGTATTTGGCTTCTGGAGTTTATGTAGTCTCTACTGCTTTTGTGTACCTATCAAATTGTATCACCAAGAGTCAAATTTCAGCTTGTTCTGGCAACAGATAGAACTCCCTAACAGTGTGGAAAGAGGTGATTGTTGTCTGACACAACTCTTGCCTGTCTTAAGACCTGTGACAGATAAACATATTAAAAAGCAGCTTGAATTTCTAGTTTGTCTCTTGTTGTTTAGCTTTTTTCTTGACACAACTTACTGCTAAGTGCATGGAATGTTACGTATTTTCTTTGGAAGTATTTAAGTATGAGTTTCTTCTCTGTGGATGCCAGCTGTTTCAAATGTAAGAATATATTTTGTTGCATTTCCAGGAAAAAAATCCAAAACCAGACCTCTGAAAATCCTGGAATTTCATGTTGAGAAATGCTTTGCAGTTTAATTTATTTGGAATTCAGATTTGTTTAAATTAATTTTCTCCAGGACAAAAAAAGAGAGTTTTTTTCCTAAATTCAAAACACGTATGTGTATCTTCTAGCCTGAAGGTGAAGAAAAATCCCTACTTTCCTTCTATGACAAGAGTTCATTTAGCAGACATAACCCTTACACAAGTTAATGCTGAAATTGGCAATATGAGCCCACAATTGTCAAGGAGGAATTTTTGGAACTTCTTATTCCAAATGAGAATGAGAAAACCAGCGTATATACACAATAATAAAGAATATAGTAATTAATTTTGAAAAAGGGACATTTAACTGCTGACTGTCCACAGCAGCAGATGACTTAAGGTGTTAATAGTCGTATTTGACATTTCTTCAAGTAATGTCTCCAGATACACTTGCTTGAAGGATAAATCATTGTGCATAATATGTTCATAGAATCATAGAATGGTTTGGGTTGGAAGAGACCTTAAAGATGACCTAGTTCCAAACCTGCAGCTTGGGCAGGCACCCTTTTCACCAGAGCAAGCTGCTCAGAGCCACGTCCAATCTGGCCTTGAACACTGCCAGGGATGGGGCATTCATAGCTTCTCTGCACAACCAGAAATGAATTCCTGAACATGCAGTTGCAACATGCAAAAATGTTCTGTTATGAGCTCCACTGTTGTATTTTGCTTTCATTTCCTTCCCTCACTTTATGCCTGTTGGGCTACCAGCAGATACAGAAAAGCAAGTCAAATATCATGATTTAAGAGGAAAAGAATATCAGCAACATCACTAAGTCACTGAAAAAACATCCATATACCACTATTCACTCATGGCTCACCTGCACCTTGAATAGGTAAACTGGAAAAACAAAATTAAGATGATGTGCNAGGTAAACTGGAAAAACAAAATTAAGATGATGTGCATAAAATTATGGGTTGGTTTGTCTGAGGAGAAACTCAAAGTTATGGGACGGTTTGTCGTAGGAGAAACTAAATCAGTTAAGATTCTTCACACTTATGAAGGCCCAGAAGAGACAAGATTTTCAGCAGTCTTTTCAAATTTTAAGTGGCTTCCAGGTCACTTTGGATGATACTTAAAGTTTACTTCAAAATAGCTACACTGCAGTTCATTAAATTTAAACACTTTGAAGGATGCTCATATGACAGAACTATTAATGACTACTATTTAATGATGGGTGAGGTTCACAGTATTTTTCTCCCAGCTCATCTCTGATTCATTGTAATTTATATGAAGTTGGGAGCACTTTATCTCTCTCCTGAACTTTACCAAGATCTGTTGAGCTATCTACTCAAAGCTAGCTTTGATATGTGGCCCAGTAGGTCATTTCTAGAAAGGATTTAAAATTATTCCAATGAGTTGCTCTGGCCAAGTGTGTTATTCTAATGAAATTGTGCAGAGAGTATAGTTTGTGTTTATTCCCACCTTTCCACAACATAACATTATATACAGTACTCAAATTAAAGTCCAGAAACAAAGCATTAAATCTCCGGCACCTCTACCTGCTGGTTCAGTCCTATCTACCCTGCCAAACTAGAAACACGCTGATATGCTGAGAAGAATTAGACCTCAGTTTTAAGTGTTCCCACCAAGATCCATGGAAGCACTACCCTCATTCTGAACTATCCTCAAATCAACATATAAGGTTATCTTCCATCACCATCAATTCTTTCAACTGTTGATATGCCAGAAACAGCATCTATCTTCCAAACACGTGCTGCAAAAAAGCTCCAGAGATGGCAGTACAAAGGAAAAACTGTCACTATACATGTGGGTTTGTATTTATGTGTTCAACAGATCATTGCATTATTTCTTTGGCATATGCACACTGACAGCCCCTCACAGCATTGGTCTTTTCAAATGGATAAATCTGTTTGAAATGGATTAGCCTTCTTACTTCCCTGTGCAAGAATAATCGTACTGATACAAATGTAAATTAGCTCTTTTCTGTTACATGTTACATTCAAAGCAAATGCTTGCATTACAAAGGATACTGATTTGTTCTGAAGGTGTGAAGAGGTTCAGTGGCACAAAATTCTAATCAACACTTGCTGCCATCTTCTGGTTTCATAAAAATCCACAAAAAGTACTTATCTTCAAACCCAAATATTTATTTGGTACAAACACAAAATTAAATGCCACTAATCTACTTTCCAATTCCATAAAAATGTTCATATGTCACAGGTCTAATTATACAAAAAACATACATGAAGTTTTGACAACATAAAAAAAGAAGAGGAACTAGGGAAAAATATTGATAATGCAAGCATGTTGCATAGATGCTAAAAATAATATATTTGGTAAGTTTTCAGTGACTGATGTGCATTACTATATAATGCCATTTATGATACACATGTTTAGTCTTTCTAGTGTCTTATATGTACAGATATTTTAAATTTGTATGAAAACTAGATTTAGCAACAACACCACCAAAACAAAGTAAAACCCACTTTGAGCTTAAGCCCTTTTGACACTCAGAGCACAGTATGCTTTTGGACATTGAAGGTCAACCTTAATGTAGTACTAGAAGTGGAGGGGGAAATCTGGAGAATTCTAAAGCAGTTTCCAAGGCCCAAATCAACTAGAACTGAGCAGAGGTATGAAATGGGAGACAAGGCCCTAAATTCTGAGGTTCAAAACACCAGATGACATGAGAGTACGAAACAATGACACAAGGGCTTGCCAGCTAATTGTGAATAAGCCAGACCTGCAAATGGACTAGGACCTTTATTTCTAGGAAAATAGATTAATTAATGTGAATATACAACCAAGTTAATGGTCTGTTAATCCAAAATGCATGCATGATAACATACCACAATTTATGAGCATATAATTTTTTTTAGCATGGTGATCACTTCAAACCCACCCTGTTCAGTTTGAAAATAATATTTTCAATAAATCACTTATATGGTGGGATAGAAGTGCCCTATTGGATGGTTACAGGCAGGGCAGAAGAGGCTGGGAGGTGGCATTTTATGTAATGACAAGCATAGAACGTATGGAGCTCACAGTTGGCAAAGGCATGGTTGAGAGACACTGGGTAAGAATCAAGGACCTAACAAATAATGTGGATGTTATTGTGGAGTCTGCTGTAGACCTCCCAGCCAGGACGATAATGCTGACAAATTATTCTTAGAGGAACTAAAGGACACTTCCAAGTCAACTGCCCTTGTCCTTATGGGGGACTTCAGCTTGCAAGAAATCAACTGGGAGCATCACACAAATGGTAAAGTCTGGGCCTGAAGATTCATAAAAAGCCTGGATGACAACTTTATGAAAGAGGTTCTAAGCCAGCTGACTCAGAATCAGAGAACCACAGAATCATAGAATATGCGGGGTTGGAAGGGACCAATCAGGACCATCAAGTCCAACTCCTGGCCCTGTGCAGGACACCCCAAGAATTACACCGTGTGCCTGAGAGCACTGTCCATACACCCCTTGATACAGAGAGGCTTTGTGCTGTGACCACTTTCCTGAGGAGCCTGTTCCAGCGCTCAAGCACCCTCTGGGTGAAGAACCTTTTTCTAATATCCAACCTAAACCTCCCCTTATTCAGCTTCATGCCATTTCCTTGAGTCCTGTCACTATTTACAGAGAAAAGAGATCAGTGCCTGCCTTCCTCTTCCCTCCACGGGGAAGCTGTTGGCTGCAATGAGGTCTGTCCTCAGTCTCTTCTTCTCCAGTCTGAACAGACCAAGCGGCCTCAGTCACTCCGCATGTGGCTTTCCCTCAAGGTCCTTCACCATCTTTGTGGTCCTTCTTTGAATGTTCTCTAGTAGTTTAATGTCTTTGTTATGTTGCAGCGCCCAAAACTACATAGAGGACTTGAGTTGAGGCTACCTCAGTGCAGAGCAGAGCGGGGCAATCCCCTCCCTTGCCTGGTTGGTGATGCTGTGCCTGATGCACCCCAGGACATGGCTGGCCCTCCTGGCTGCCAGGGCACTGCTGATTCATGTTTAACTTTCTGACCCCCGGGTCCCTTTCTGAAGGGCTGCATCTCATTCCCCAGTCTGTCTGTACACCCAGGGTTGCCCCATCCCAGGTGCAGAATCTGGCCCTTTGCCTCATTGAACTTCATATGGTTGGTGATTGCCCAGCCCTCTAATTTGCCAAGGTGTCTCTGAAGGCCATTGGAGTACAAGTGCCCATACACCCTTTTCCTATGAAAAAGCTCATACAGAGGAACTACAGGATCCAGATTTGCCATTTGAGCCATGGAGTCCAAGTATCTTCATTTAGAACCACAGAGGGAGTAACAGTGCAGATAGACCAGGAAGGAAAGCATGGCAATGATGGTCCTAGTCCCTTTGGACTGAGCAGAGATGGCCAAGTTGACACTCCATTTCAGCAGGGGTAGTCATGGTTCACATCCAGATGTTACTTTGAAGAACTGTTTTGCAAGGGCCTGTCTTCAGGGACTTTCCAAAGACCACAATATCAATGACTTTTCAAAAAGCACAAATGTGGTATTATTCCCTAGAACTTCTAGAAATTATTTTTAGTATCTATATTGCCTTATTTATCCTGTAGACAGAGACAAATATGCAAGAATATATTTGCAATAAATTCTGTCTTCTCTTTTACATATGGTACCTAAGAATAAACAACACGGGAAAATCACACAGTCTTTATCTAATTCCATATAGAAGACACCCATTCAATGCTAGATGACAGCTGTGCTGCCAAGGGAGCTTTCCAAACACCAATTCTACTGCAGCTATCCAACTCCAAATGCAACTACCTTTGTGTTGTGAGAATTCACATTTTTCCACGTGCACTTAATTTAAAAAGGGACATAAAATAATTTAAAATTATTAATGTTAACCGTAACTATTTGTTGAACACAAACTACCATAAAATGCTTGAGCCCCTCAATCCAACGCTATGCGCAAAAATCTGCATACAGCCACCAGATGGTGCCTCCTCCATCATTTAACAAGGAGAGCTCTCCCACTCCAATTGTCCTTCACATAATCAGCAAAATCGCTCATTTGCTCTGACTCCTGCAATCTTGTGAGCAAAAAAACAAATGCCAACTTCAATATCCAGAGGCTCCATTATGGTTACGACTTCTCACTAGCATTTGAGCTTTGCCTCTCTCTTGCTCTTTTCTGCAAAACAATCCCAGCAAAGCACACTTCATGATAAAGGTTCATATTTCTGGTTTGTTGTCCTGGTTTTGGCTGAGATAGAGTTAATTTTCTTCACAGTAGCTATATAGGGTTATGTTTTGGATTTGTGCTGGAAACAGTGTTGCTAACTCAGGGATGTCTTCTTTACTGCTAAGCACGGCTTACACAGTGTCAGGCCTTTTCTGCTCCTCTCAGCACCCCACCAGTGAGTGGGCTGGGGACGCACAAGGAGTTGGGGGAGGACAGAGCCAGAATGGCTGAACCTAACTGACCAAAGTGATATTCCAGTCCATACAGTGTTGGAGCAGGAGGAAGGAACAGGTGACTTCTTTAGGGGTGGCTTTTGCCTTCCCATGTCACTGTTATGTGTAATGGAACCCTGCCTCCCTGGAGGTGGCTGAACACCTGCCTGTCCATGGGTAGTGATGAATGAATTCCTTGTTTTACTTTGCTGGTGTGCGTGGTTTGTGCTTTACCTATTAAACTGTCTTTATCTCAACTCATGGGTTTTCTCACTTGCAATTCTCTCCTTCATCCTGCTGCAGGGGAGTGAGTGAGCAGGTGGGTGGTGCTTAGTTGCCAGCTGGGATTAAACCTTGACATTTGGTCAGCTGAAATAGGTGAAAAAATATTTAGCCATAAGCTGAGCTTCAGATCTGACACCACACACTTATCTTCTCTCTTGCCTTCTTTTCTTCCTATTTTCCCCCATCAAGACATTCATTTAGCAGACTAAAGAGTCTTACAGGTGAAATCTAGCATACAGACTACTGTTTGACTACTACTGCTACTACCAACCTTGAGCATTACAAGTGTGCAGCTGTGTTAGCACAGTGATATCACCTTAATGAGGTTCAGTAGCACAACAGAAGTGTGAATGCAGAACAGAAGTGCAGGCTTCATTGAAGACCAGTGCTTACTGTTTAATTAAAACACAAATAAGATGTTCAATAATTACATATCACGTATGAACAGAGGCAAAGTTCCACATGTTGAGCAGGATATGCAGCATGCTGTGGGTATTTGTCTCTGTGGCACAGTGGGAATGTACACTGTGGCTGAATACATGGAGCTGTGCTATAATAAAAAAATAAAAATATGAGGATGGCCAATAAGTTCCGTGAATTGATTTCTTAAAAGTAAGGAAATAACATACACCTGCCCTTGTGTCAAAAAGAGGTCTATGTCATACAAAATGTCAGGTAGTGTACCCTGAGCAGTTCTGTCAATAGTATTGGTATCCTCTGACTAATTTTATTTACACTGGCTTCTTTTGTGCAAATTTGTCATGTCAAATACACATTACTTGTATTTTTAGTATTCAGAGTTTCCCTGTTGGGGTCCTGATGCCACTTCTACTCAAATAATTGGCAACACTCTGTTCACTTTGCTAATAAGGGAATCACTTGGAATGACACTAATGCTGCTCTTCCAAAAACAGACAGTAAAACAAATGCTACTGCCAAACTTGACTTTTTGGGAAACCAAGAGTATGTATGATGGCCCAGGGAATTGGCACTTTTAAAGTGAGGTGCTAAAGTTGCTGCCTTTTTTTCTATGTTTCTTTTTTTCAGTTGGAACGCTTTAGAGTTGTCCTTTCCCCATATTTTATTTACACTGGAAAAGTAAGGGTCAGGATAGAGCTCCAAAATCCTGTAAGTTATATGAGAAATACAGTAGGAATAGGTTTGATGTGTCCAACAATTCAAAGGATGAAAGGTCTCAACATTTCAAGTTCTTTAATAGCACTATAGTAGTGAAGCAATTCTTGTACTGTGCGTTCAAACTGAGTAGTCCTTTCACTCATTCCCTTTTCACTGTCAACTCCAGTTTTCTGTTTATATGATAATACTTGGGCTTCAGTGAAACTGCATACTTAAAAGGGCTAAAAGATGCTTTGATAGGCTTCAGTAATCAAAGGCCTAGAAAAGTAGTGGAGCAAGAAATAAAGGTGGAGACAGTTTCTCTAAAATGGTATAAAACAAAGAAGGGATCCTTTATCTGTGAACTTCTTGGATGGACTAAATGGTTTTCATTATATATATGTATAAAACTGTAAATCCTTTAAACAAATTCAATAGAAAAAATTAGTGGTATTATTAAAACAGTGTCAAAAGTTTTTGTCTGTCTGAAATCATAATCCATAGGTTTGGAATTGTACATCAGCATGGCTCTTTTGTATTCATTTTTTTGAAAAAATCCCCAACTATATGTCTATACGATCTCTCCGTATTGTCTCAGTCTCCATTCAGATCTTTTTCTCCTCTTTTGCAGGCTCTTAATTTACAACAAATTCTGCATAATCCCCTCAAACAAAAACATCTCTCCTTCCACTTGTAAACCCTGGATATATGTCTGCCCTGAGAAGGACAGATAAACGGCAAAATCCATGAATACTGCTTGTGTGGGAAGATGGTGGGGGAAAAAGATAATGGTATGGAAAGCACAGGGGAAAATACAGTTGCCACTCCCCGGATGGAATGTGGCCAGCATATCTGACCTCCCACAGACAATACAGTCTCAGGGCAACTACATGAAGGGTGAAGGGCAGAGTGGAGACACCATGACCAGGCTCTGCTGACACCCTTGCAGAGGAGGGAGGAACTTGGTGGTACTTTCTAGCTGATAAACTGCACAGCAGCTGAAACCCAAGTGAGATAAAGAAAGATGTCCTGCTGTTGAATCAGCAACTGTGGTGAAATCACTCTCCTTGGACTGACACATGTCCCTGTCCCAAGGTTTTGTCTGGTACTACACTGAGATATCTGCTGCCAAAGTACAGCCACCCGTCACTCAGTAAGATGTATGACTATAGCCACTTAAGCTCCACCAAAATGTAAAGAAATAGTATAAAAGTGAGTTAAGTATGACAAGAAGTAAGGGAAGAGTCCATCATAACTTCTGGGATCAGTTGATGGGTTTCATCCTAATACCTCTGTTCAAAATAAAGCAGAACCATGCCTACTAAATATGTAAATAATCTACTTTACTTCATATCTGCTCAAAGGGAAGATATTTTAACTTTACAAAGTTAAAATTTCTGACAGTAAATTTGTTTTGATTGAAATCAGAGCTTTATTTGTAATGCCTTGTATTGCTTGACACATACTTTGATGAGTAAAGAAAAAGGCAAGGATATGTAACAAAATATGCCCGGTGTCAGATTTAAAATTTATTCTGCAATGCTATTTCCAGATGGTAAGACACATATGTATTACTTTGCACATGCCAACAAAGTATTTCCAATTCTGATTTTCTTTCTATGTCATAATGCTTTTCAGTGCTTATGAATGATTTACCAAATGTAAAATGAAATGCAAATTCAGAAAACTGGTGTAAATTATATATATTTAAATGAAGTATAAAGACAGTATTCATAATGTTAAGTATGGTATGCCATAAGTTCTTTTAATCAACTAAAAGACCTGCCAACATGCCAAATATATTAGACAGACATGTTTTGTCTACTGCTATGTTAGACTACAAATTTGAATAAAGCTTAAAAATCAGGGTCTTCTCAGTGAAAGTGTTAAGAAGGCTACTGGACTTCTAAAGTTTCTATTTTACCAAGCCACTGAATGCACTCCTTTGATGATGACAGGAAGAATATAATTACTGTCTAGTTCTTTGAACTGCTTTAAAATTTAGCTAAAGTGTTTTATTGATAAGAAGACCTTGAAGTTTTTATTGCATAGCATGATCAGGTAAAAAATTCTGGTTTTGTCTTTGGGTTTCAAAATATTTAAGCAGTTCAGGCTCAGTACAACTGAGTAGAGCAAACATTCCACCATGACTCAGCTGATTCTGGAGGAGATTCAAAACCAGGTGACTCTGAAAGGTTTAGAAATAAGGCACCTCTGTGGTGTGTGGTTTTGCTGCAGTTATATTCTAAAATTCTTCAGTAAATAGTTCAAAAATTCTGAAAACCCTGTAAGGTTGGTCTTTTGGGGTTTTAGGGACACGCTAAAGAGGTTCACAGGTTTGCATCCTGCTTTATTCACTGCACTTTATGCTTCTTTGGGGTAAAACCATTTTGAAAGCACTATCTGCAACATGGAAGAAACAAGGATAAGGATATCCATATTTATGAACATGAAAATGCATAAAATCATGGCAATATGCCTAAAGTTATGTAACTTCATTAGACACTGGAAATTAGAAATTTTTGAGGAGAGTGAAAACAAGGAGAAACATATTTTACACTGGGTGTTGGGGTTTTTTAATGAGCAAATCTACTTCCTTGAATTCTAAGATGTGACTGAGAAGGCTGCTTGTGATTGTCCTGAAGCAGAGGACAACACTTACCCACAGATGACCTGCCATCCTGGCAGACCTGCGAAGTGCTGAGTCACTTCAGTGGAAGTCTGAGTAGCCTTCACACAGAGGGAAGCAGAAAGCTGACATAGAATCCCTCATAGTCACAGAGAAGTCTGCGGCCTCCAGGCTTGGCTGGCAGAAATTCTTTGAGCAGGGAGCCCAGAAACTTGGTTGCTAACATCCAGCCAGGTGTTAAACAGCTTTGTCAGGGGTGTGAAGTGCCATCAAGGTATCAGAAGCTTTGGTTACAAAAAGAGGAAAAGCAGAGTGATTACTAGTTGATTTCAGTGGAGACTGGAGGAACATACAGAACAAGAGTTCAAGTGGAAAAACTGCTGTGTAGGTGGCTCTCATTGTGTTGTGTATTTAGACAGAGTTCCCAAATGTTGTGGAAATGCCAGGGAGAAAATTTGGTTCATGGGACTGGATAGATGCCCCACAGATGGTCCACTGTTTGATGCACTCTGTTCCTTACTTCTCAGATACTGCTCCAGCCTGGGCTTGAAATTACACTGCACCTGCTAGTGCTAGTGAGCTGTGGGATGTGAAAAGGAAGAAAGGGGAAAAAGACAGAACCCCATACCTTGATGAGTCTGCAAATGTTATGGATTTCTTAGTAGGTAAGAGTCACTAGTAGGAAACACACGCTCGTCCATGGTTGCCTACCCTAGGCCTAGCAGTTCACCAGTAGTAAGTTTTTCTCAGGTGGAGAGCGTCAAACGTAGCTGATTGCTGTGGAAGATTCACCCACATTTTGCGAATTGGAAAAATCCATCATACCATAAAAGTTTCTTTGCAATAACAAAATAAAAATTGTATCCTTTTGATCAAAAGAAATGGTATTTGACCTAGGTCACTTCTGCTCCCCTGACTTCAGAGTGACTTCTCTGGAATATTTGAACAAGACAAAGAAATTTTACCTACACCCTAAGGAGCTGTAGAGTTACAAAGCAAAGTTACTTTGGAAAACTGACTGGTAGAAGATTAATCCTGAAGACGCATACTGCCAAAGCCCAACTTTGGAATAGCAAATAGACAGGCATAGATACAAGTGGGTTCAACATCTAGCTTTTCCACAACTAAATAGGAAGATATGTGGTTGACTCACAAAATAAAGCCTTGTGTTCACACTTTTCTCTAGAGATATCTTATAAGAAATATGTCTGGCTTTGTGTAAGAAATTCGTAGAAAGCCGGCTGCATAAATGTTCTCCTGGATGTGTATTAGTGCATGGACACAGTTATATCTGGTGTGCACAATTGGTCCAATTAATCTCTTTCTAATGTAGGGGTTTTTTTCGTATAATTGCTGGTTTTCAATAGAAGAAGATGCTAAACCCAAGAACTGGAAATGCTGAGACTGTAATTTTTCCAAACAATACAAAATAACTTTAGAGGAACCTAAGCCTCATTAAGACAGTGTATTTTTTGTCTTCTGTTAACCTTCTTCAGTATCACTCTTTCCCCTTCCTCGTGTTAATAAAGAACGACGTAATCCCTGATAAAAGTGTATTTCTTTAAAGCAAGCTACTTCTTTGCAAATTATTATCTTCTGCATATTGGGTGGATGTGAGGCATTGCTGGTGTGGCAGGTTGTGCTAAGCAGGCTTGTAAGTCCCATAGTGAAAGGAAAGGTCAGCAGTGGTGGTACTATTCTTTTATTTCTGTAAAAAGGAATGAAAAGGTGTATCATCTCTGACAGTGTTCTCATTCCTTTTCCCCTAGTGGTTTAATTTTTTATATTAAATACAAAGGATTAGCAACACTGACAGAAGGTGAGGTGTGTAGGAAGTCCAGTGGGGCGGGACACACCTTTTGTGAAAGGCCTTCTAACAGCGAAAGTCTCTGGCTTCGGGAGTGTGGCAGTCAAGGAGTCTTGTGAATGGTCACATCGGGAAGTTACCTTAAAAAACCTTGTGACTGCAGGAGTCCTCAGCACAGCCACTCAGGGCAAACATGGCCTAGTTATTTCAATGTGATTCAGCTGACACCCAAACCAGAACACAGCCTGGGGGTCAAGCTCTTTGGAGAGACCAATTCAATTCAATTCGTTTTAGCCATTATGCCAGTAATAGCTCAACCATTTTCGAACAGCTCAAGAGATGCAGTAATTTCTACATTTGCCTACCTTGGGGGAGAAAAATATTCAAAAACTGTTATGGCTATCTCACATTTAAATCCCTTGGACAAACTAATGGGTCTAGAGGAGAACAAAAAGATGATTAAGGGACTGGAGTATCTCTCTTATGAGGCAATGTTGAGCGAGTTGTGCCTGCTCAGCCTCGAGTCGACTGAGACCTTATCAACGTCCGTGAGTATCTGAAGGGAGGGTGTCAAAAAGATGGAAGCAGACTGGGCTCGGTGGTGCCGAGCAATAGGACAAGAGTCAATGGGCAGAAACGGGTGAACAGGAAGCTCCACCTGAACATGAGGAATAGCTTCTTTACTGTGCGGTGACACAGCACTGGAACAGGTTGCCCAGAGAGGTTGTGGAGTCTTCCTCACTGGTGATAAACAAGAACAACATGGTCGCAGTCTTGTGCCATATGCTCTGGGATGACCCGGCTTGAGCAGGGAGGTTGGACCAGATGATCCCCCCGTGATCCCTTCCAACCTGACCCATTCTGTGATAACTCGTATGGTTCGAAGAGCGGGGAACCAGCGTCCGTACGGAGCGACACTGGGAAGGAACGGCCCGAGCCAGGCGGAGCTGCGC
>WEIT01037274.1:2731-24645 GCA_013389985.1 Dryoscopus gambensis | reverse complement strand
AGGCATTTATTTACTTGTTTATCTTACCTAAAATTTTGCAGCCGTTGACTACAGCTGCAGCAGTTCACCTAAACCAGTAATTAAAATAGTTCAAACATGCTTTTCTTGTTCGGAGGACAAATAGCACAGCTTAGATAATGGTCTTGTGTGTACTGCACCCTTGCAAGAGCTCTTCATCACTCAACACCCCAAATAATTTCTAGGCATTGTCTGAAAGATTTGAGGTTGGNAAAGATCATCTTGCCTCAGGCATTGTTTTATTTAGCCCACCAGTACAGATGGTGTCATAGAATAACTGCTCAAGATGGAGTTCTTAGGTTCTGTTTTATTCTGTAAATACTTCCTATACTGATCAAAACAAGAACCCCTCACCCTGGATTTTTGGTGTCGCCTATTATGAGAGGTGTCTTTGTTTGGTTATGTGGTAATTAATTAATATCCAACTGTAAGCCAGGAAGGTCTTCATTGTACCTGCTGCATTCAATATGTTCTGACTGTAACTTCAAAGTAAGCAGTAACGTATAAGATCTGACAGTGTGACTTTAGAGGGGCACTACAACCATGGTTTAGCTTGGTGTAGAGGTCAGCATCCTGTTTCACTTCGCTAGCTCATGAGCCAATAATCTTTGTTCTAAATGAAATTAATTGTTTTGGGTAGCATCTGATAGAGGACTCTAGTCCCAAGGTCAGAGAAACAAAAAGCATGTAAAATGGACTCCATCATAATATCATTATACCATTATATACATTAAGGTTAAAAAACAGGAACCACCATCAGTAAAACAATCAGGAGGAACACTCCTCTCCCATTCATTTTTCTATTAGTACTTTTACCCCTGGAAAATAAAGGGGACGATGTAGTGTTTGTAAAAGAAGAGGAGGAAATTATATGAATTTGCTCATTTTACTTAAAAGTTCAAATGAACCTTGAAAGTTGAAGATTTCAATTATATGCTCATTTAGCTTCTGACAGTTTTCAGCCTGCCACTCCTTCGTTTGAGAGAAGCCATTACTGATTTCAGCCTAACAAAGCTTTCTATCCCAACCTGTCTTTCACAGAGAGGAAAAAATGTTCAGACCATCTCTCAGTCAGAGACATATTAATTACGATTATAACATGTTGAGAGAATGAAATCTGCTTGCTAAATTCATAATCTGCTTCAAATGTACGTGTATTAAGATTCATCTAAGAATAATTTTTTGCCCTTCTCTGATGGAACATTGAGTTCCTTCACTTACTGAAATGTGAGCTGCCTCATTTCAAGACAGAATGATCAACCAGAGTATGGATATGTGCTTTCTATTTATATCCCTGATGTCATTCATCTGTTGATCAGAATAAAATCCATCAGCCATAAAGTCTATCTCTTCATTTTATCAGATACTCTTGAATTTGAAAATAAGATGGATTAAATCCTACTTTATCAACCAAAGAAACAAGGTATCAAGTTAGATTTTTTTTTCTATTAGTCATTCTCCGTATGATGTGATAAAACCAAGCTCTATTTTCATGTGAGCTCATTTTTGATTTTGATTACAATGAACAGAATGCTACTGCCATCCAAGCAATCTTTTACATTCAAACAACCACAGAAATGACAGAATATCTTGAAAGACTGTGATAGGAATCCCTTTTCTCAATAGTGGTAATGCCCACAATACAGTTGGAAATATAAAGTCAGAAACTGGAAATGCATTCCATACCAGTGACTGCATGTATTCAGTTAGATTAGTTGTTTAGTAGTACTCTGAGCAGCAGCTGTAGCGACAAAATAAATGTCAGTAAAATCTAATAACAGCACACAAACAGCAGCAATTTAGAAAGAGCCTGTTCAGCGACACACACTCGCACTTTACAGTCTCATTTATACACCAAATACAAATCATCTGTTTTTACAGAGCATGTTCTTGCCACATTGTTCTCATTATTCATTTCTACAGAGTCTAGTCGGAGCAGCCTCTTCAGCCTTGAGAGCTGGGAGGGGACTTCATCAATGTGCATAAATTTATGGACAGAGGGTGTCAAGAGGATGGAGCAACACTTCTTTGTGGTGCCATGCAATAGGACAAGAGGCAATGGGCAGAAACAGATGCACAGGAAGTTCCACCTGAATATGATGAAGAATTTATTTACTGTGTGGGTGACCACACACTAGAACAGATCGCCCAAAGAGGCTGTGGAATCTCCCTCACTGGAGATATTCAAGAACCATCCAGTCAAAATCCCGTGCCATGTGCTCTGGGATGACTCTCTTTGAGCAGGGAGGTTGGACCAGATGACCCATTCTGACCCATCCTTCCAACCTTACCCATTCTGTGATCCTATGATTCCCATAAGCCTTCTGTGAGATATTTACTGTGTTCCATTCACTTCCTCTGCAATTATTAACTAGTTCTAGTAGTAAAGCAATGGAACTGGCATTTTATCCACATGCTACTGTGGATATTATTCTTAACTTCTATCTGCATCCTCAAGTGTTTAACTGTGTTGACTTGGGCAGCTGTGAAATGCTCATTTAAACCCTAATTTACGTGTAGCCCAGCTATAACACTTCATTGAAGTACAAAATTGTGAAGATAGTCTGAATTTCTTAATACCAGACAAATGACTGCCCCTTAAGAGCTGGCAGTGGTATATATAATATTAAGGTATCTGTTTCAGAAGGGTGAATGGTAGAGAGCATGGAAGCTCTTCATAAGAACACAGAATCTGGCACATCTATATGCTTCATGTCAACTACCCAGAATTTACTCTCTGACATGACTGTGAAATTCAAGGGTCTTACTTCTACATCTGATAGGAGACTTTCTGGGAAAATGTCTTTTTGGTGAATTTAGCGTATCAGAACTTGAACTTCTCACAGAAGCATATCAGTTCTGCAAAAGCTTTCAGTAGGTCAGGTAAAATTCAGTTAAAACAGACATTAATTACAGAATAAATTCTGTTTGGATAAAATGAACAAAACATTATAAAATTCAGTTACTTTAGTATTTATGGGTTCGGATATAAATTGTCTTTGCTTTTGATCCACAGATATTTGCACTTGTCGGTACCATTTCTTCAGTTCCTGCTCTGACAAAAATCCAAACAAACAAATCCCAGACCAGGATCACAAATTATCCAGTCTAAACCATTTATCTGTATCTTTTGAGAGAAGAAAATTGGAACACTAGACAACAGCAGTGCCAGGCCCACAATATGACTTTGAATGAACATATGCAGTATCCCAGAAGGCAATTTAAAACTGAGCCTTCAGAAAAAGCAATTCCAGCCATTATTTGATCATTTGCAATTTTCTTCTTTGTTAAGCAGAAGAAGTTAAGGGTGTGAAAGAACTTTCTAATTGCATTTTCCACTCCCACTTTATTTCCTGCAAACATTCTGATAGGAACATAAAAGGAATCTGTATCTTTAAAATTGAACTTTCTTTTTTTTGAGGAAACTATTTTGAGAAATGCCACTATAACAGCCAGTTCCTCAAACATATGCTCAAAGACTACCGGAAGACGGTCTTCAGAGTCAGGCTAACAATCATAAAATGATGCTGCAAAGTACCCACTTGTGTTTAAACATGCAAACAGTCATTATACATACTTTCTGACTGTGGTTCATAATATCTGTTGGTTTCTGAGCAAAATTGTAGCCCGTTAATAACACATTCATTCTTTATAATATGAAAACCCAGATGGGAGAAGGTTTCTCTCAGTGATGATTGCCATTGTGTGCTTATTAAGTATAGCAGAAAAAAATTCATTAATCAAAACATAATTTGACAAATTCTTGATTATACCAATATGACTAATTGGAAAATAACAGTCATTCAGGAAAAAAGGTATAAATTTAGAATATGACTTTGCATATTTGATTGTGGTTAATAACAAGCTCAATATAAAATCAAAATACAGGCTTTGGAAAGCTAGATAATTTGCGTTAGACTGCATCAAAAGCAAAGGTATGTTATGGTAAATAATGATAATCTACTAGTCAACACTGAATAAACAGAATTTTCTCTCTTTAGAGATTTGCATCATAACTTCAAGTGCTCAAGAAAAAGACTTTGCAAGTGTTATGTCTTGACCCTCTCTAGATTCCAGGTGCCCACCACAGATGTCTATCACTCCTCAGCTGGACAGGGGAGAGAAAATATATTGAAAGGCTTGTGGATCAGGATAAGGACAAGGAGAGATCACTCAGCAGTTACTGTCATGGGCAAGACTCAAGATGGGAAAATTAGTTTAACAACAATTAAATCAGACTAGGAAATGAGAAATAAAATCAATTCTTATGACACCTTTCCCGTATCCTCCCTTCTTCCCAGGCTCAACCTCACTCTATATTTTCCCTAATTAATCCTCCCAGCATCGCAGGGGAGTGGGAAATGAGGACTGTGGTCAGTTCACCACATCACATTCCTCTTTAGAGGGAGGACTCCTCACACTCTTCCCCTGCTCCAGTGTGGGGTCCCTTGCATGGGAGACAGACCTTCATGAACTTCTCCAGTGTGAGTCCTTCCGACGGGATGCAGTTCTTCACGATCTGCTCCAGTGTGGATCTCTACTACAGGATGTAGTCCTTCAGGAACAATTTTCTCCAGAGTCCCCCATGGGGTCACAACTCCCGCCAGTAAACCTGATCCACTGCAGGCTCCTCTCTCCATGCCGTCGCGGGTCCTGCCAGAAGCTTGCTCCATCATAGGCTTCCCGTGGGTTCACAGCCTCCTTTGGGCACTGACCTGATACAGCATGGGATCCTCCATGGGCTGCAGGCAGATCTTTTCAGGCCCATGGTCCTCCATGGGCTTCAGAGGGACAACCTGCTGCACTGTAGTCTGTAACATGGGCTGGAGGGGTATCTCAACCCCAGCGCCTGGAGCACGTCTTCCACATTCTTCTTTACCATCCTTGGTGTCTGCAGGACTGTTTTTCTCACATGTTCTCATGCCTCTGTTCGGGCTTCTCTTGCACAGCAGTTTTTTTACCCCTTGTTAAATCTGTCATCCCAGAGGTTCTACCACCGTTGATGGGTTCAGCCTTGGCCAGCAGCAGATCCATCCTGGAGTCAGCTGGCATTGGCTCTTTTGGAAATGGGCAAAGCTTCTAGCAGCTTCTCACAGAAGCCACCCCTCACTACCAAAACCTTGTCACATAAACACCATACAGCAAGATATCACTTCAAAGGTTAATTGTTTTCCAAGAGTTATTCACAGTGACATAACCTCTACATGTCCCTACTGATACACACTATTAAAGTAATTTTATTTTTCATTAAATTTATAGAGATAAAATTGTCTATTTTCAATTAAAGTGTTTTCATTATTGTCTGCAGATCTGAAAGTGTTCCTTTGGTGTATTTAAAAGTAAGAGGCAAGGGATTGAGTAACACACATTGCTACTTTTGCTCCTAGAGTACTTTGACTCCAGTGGTAAAACATAGTTTATTTGGAGGCTATCGGTAAGAAGTTATTTAAAACACTCTAAAAAATAAAATCATTAATTGAATAGTGCAAGAAGTTTATCAACAAAACTGTAAAGAGCAATTGTACATTCTGCCATTTGAACTAATGATATTTTCATAGAATCATAGAATAGAATATCCTGACTTGGAAGAGATCCAGAAGGATCATCAAATCCAGCTCCTGGCCCTGTGCAGGATAGTCCCAAGATTTGCCTGAAAGCATTGTCCAAATGCTTCTTGAACTCTGTCAGGCTGGTGCTGTGACCACTGCCCTGGGGAGCCTGTTCCAGTGCCCAACCACCCTCTGGATGAAAAACCTTTTCCTAATATGTAACCTTAACCTTCCTTGAGACAACTTCGGGCCAATCCCTTGGGCCCTATCACTGACTGCCAGAAAGAAGAGATCATCGCCTGCCCATCCACTTCCCCTCACAAGGAAGTTGGAGACTATGATGAGGTCTCTTCTCAGTCCCTTCTTCCCCAGGCTGAACAAGACAACGGACCTCATCCTCTCCTTGTATGGCTTTCTATCTAAGCCCTTAACCATATTCATAGTCCTCTTTTGGACACTTCCTAATAGCTTTCTAATATAAGGAAAACCTTTCTAGGTGCTAGAGAAAAGAAAATGCAGATGCATTCTCAGATCGGTACAGCTATATTTAAGTCTGTTGTGTAGTGTGATAATAAAACATTTCTGGGAAAATAAATTAAGCAGAAAGACATAGGAAGAAAGGTGATAATATTCTGCTTCCTTTCACTTTTTTATCATGAAGCATGTTCTCACAAATATGATCTCATTTAGTACTTACATTTCATCAAGAAAAATACTTATTATTTCTAGTCATAGACTATGAAATTAATTAAATTAACAAATATTCAACTGTTTTGCTTTTAGAGTCTGTAATTCATAAAAACTTTTCATTCTCCAGTGTTGTTTGTGATCAATTATTTCTAGTCATAGATTATGAAATTAATTAAATTAACAAATATTCAACTGTTTTGCTTTTAGAGTCTGTAATTCATAAAAACTTTTCATTCTCCAGTGTTGTTTGTGATCAATTAGAAAAATGGTGACTTGATTTCTTTACATTTTCCTGTGCTTTGCAAACAATTCCCAGTGTGGAAAACGTGGAAAACGGCTGGAAGGATTAAAGTTTGGTGTCGAACACACATGATTAAAATATTCTAGTTTACAAATTTTTTTGGTATTTTTATGAATAATGTATGAGGTTATGGCACCCAACTAGCCTGGTTTTTCACCAAAAAATCCTCCAGAGCAGCTTAAAATAAAAAAAGAATAAGACTTAGGGCAGTGGGGCCCAAACAATGCTCTCAGGGATTTGTTGGTTCAGTGAAAAACTAAAATAATTTTCCTAACTTTTTACTGTATCCCTTGACTTTCTTCACCTTTTTTTCCTTCTTTTTCTCTTTTTATTTGTTCAATATATTTCTAATTACTATCACAAACCACACAGAGGAATATTTCATACAGAAGAAAAAATAATTGTTGTTATAGTGTATCAACTGTCCGAGTATGATGCACTCTCTGGAGTAGGTTGGCCTGTCTTAAAATGACTTCATTCAAAAAAATGTCAAAAACCAGGCAGTTTGAATTGGTAAATTCTTAATAAAACATTGATTAAAATATCCCATGTAGTAACTTGAAAAGAGTTAGAGATGTATTTCATATGGCCTCACTTAGTCTCAATTTTTTGGTAAAGTATGGGATCCACGAATACTCTTCAGAAATCCAGTTTATTTCAAATCTTCATTGTGAACTTGATTTTAAACAAAATGGAACCTAACAAAAGATGTGTTGCAACAAAAGATCAGCCTGAAGCATGTGCACAAAAAGTCACCACTCTATGAAAAATCTGTTGCTTACATTAATAAACTGGATTAATGTGAAGATGTAGGGCCTGTATAATTGTATGTTCATATAATGCATATATGTTTTGTGAAAAATAGGCACAACAAATGTGATATGCCTGAACTGTGAACATAGGACAGCACATGTAGGTGAACTACATTTGTGAGAACAGAATTAGTTGTCTGTACAAGAGCCTAGTTTTGGGGTTTTGGGGTTTTTAGTATTTTATTTTTAATTTTTAATTTTTTGATGCCTGTAATTATGAACAGACTTCATTCTGGGCATTAAGAACTCTCCACCTTTTGCTGTTCAACAGTACTTCTACATCCAAAATAAATGCTAGTCTTGTGTAAATTATTTTATAATGAAAAGTCGTCTGGAGGAGCTTTTCAGTTGAACATCCAGAGTCAGAAAAATCACAGTATTTATGCATATAAAAATCATTTGGTCTTGATGTTTTCCCTGTGTAATGTTTCGATTGTGTACTTTTTCCTTTGATCGCCACAGAAGTTTGAGAGACAGGCTGGCCCTTCTTATGTATCAAATTAATTGTTTGGATGACTACACAAAACATATTGAAAAGTGTAAAGAAACAGTGTATCATTAATTATAAGGATTAAAGTTTTGGAGGAAATGAGTGCATTACTGTGGATTATCAAAGGTTTTCTGTTACTTTGAAATGGGTTTTCATTTGCCACTGGAAAACAGAACTCGTAATACTTCCCCAGTTCATAGAGTAATTTTTTTTAATTAAAAAAAAAGGGATTGTAGGTTACATGAGGTTTGGATACTATTTTGGAGGCACATCAAATTTGAAGAATTAAACAAGCATATTTCATTTGGAAACCTAAAAGATATTAGAATTTTGCATGCAACTTTGTAAATATTTTTAAAAAACATAATATTGTTAATTCTTTCATAAATTCATGATAATGGATGAAAAATGTTTGGAAGAACATTGTGACATCTTTAGACCAAAACTGACCAGATACTGCAGGTATATAATACTGCTAAAAATGCCATTATTAACACAAAGAGTACTTCCATCAAGAATTTGCTGTATTTATTTATTTCATTTTGACTAAAACCAGAGAATGTAAATTACCTTACCAAAAGTATTTTACAATTTTTTTTTAACTTCAAGCCCACTCACTGTTCAGTAGACGAAAACGAGTTTATTGGTTTTAAGGTATTTTAAAGTTTAAAATGTATTTTTATAAATTCCTGAAAATGAATACTTTAGTTCAGATACTTTTGACAGAATCTTTTGGTTCAGATTTTTCTCTTTTTTTCCCAAAGACTTTTTTTGTCGAAGGAAGCTGTCCTTCACTTACCATACAGGTCCTTCACTTATGATCAGAACACTGAAAACTAAAGCTCACTTTTCCAGGAATTAGAGCAAAGTAAGTTGCCAGTGGCTGTGGAGTACATTTTCCTGGTTCTGAAGAATCAAGTGAAAGCACACAGAGATGAATCAAATGTTTTTGCTACTCGTTTCATTGCTACAGGGGAGGGAAATATGATTTGTTTTTGTTTGGGTTTTTTTTGTAGATAGGGAAGGAGTTTGCTTGTCACCTCTTTCTTCATTTCCGAAGAATCCAAAATAATAAACATCTAATAATGACTCTCTTATGATGGTTATGTTATTACTGTTAAGCCAGTTATTTACTAAAACTGTGAATTTTTAATTACTCCTACAGATAATCTGATTTACAGAATGGGATTTTTTCTGAGTAAATCTTTGGTTACTCTTATTTCTTCAGTAAATCTGTACAGAATGATGTAGTTTTAAAAAATATCCTTTTCCTTAGAAGAAAAGTGTGAAAAAAATCAATATAAACCAAACAAATTTAATTCAGAGAGGAAGTTGAAATAATTTTTTGAGCAAGGGAGTAGAACACAGAAAACCAACTGGCTGAGGCCCAATAATAATATATAATTTTCTCAGAAAAAGTATTTCTGTTCTCTATTGAGGAAAGGCAATATCTTTCCAGGTTCCCATAAAAAAGTAGATAAGAATTTTTCCTAAAAATTGTTATAATTCTCATTGTAAAACTTGTATTAGATAGCATAAGAGATGAGCCTGACACTTTGCATATATTCTGGTAATCCATTACATAGCCAGTTAGTATGAAGGAACAATAAAACTAAGAAAAATTCTGTTGCAGTGGGGTTTCCTCTCCCCAGGGCCACATGGCAGGAGGAGGAACCCCAACAAGGTCCTAAAGTAGGTCCTCTGAGGTTTTTTAATATATAATAATTTGACCAAAATATTAGAACAAGAAACCGATTTAATTGTTGTCTTACAAGTCTGAGCTTGAATGTTTAAAGTAGTAATTGGAATTTGTTTTGTGAGTTTGTTACCAACTTCAGTAACTTTTAATTTACTAGCCATTCATTTCCATCATCAGTCCTAGTGTTGTGCTGATATTTTGCTTTGCACAGGAGAGAATTATCCTTAAGGATCTCAATAAGGAAAACACGGACACTCAAGGTTGGTTAACTAGATGGTTTAAATGGAAATTGTAGAAAAGTTGGTAGCAATCTGCTGCTGCTGGGAACCTCATCTGTTTTAACATTAGATGAGTCCTTCCTCATAATATGCCGCTCAGATCCTGTCTGTGGTGAGGTTCTCCAGCTCCAGTGTTCTTTATATCTTTACAGCATTCTGACAAGTGAACAGATCTGTTAGTCCTTTTTACCTGTACAATGCTGAACATTCTAGATGGCACACCAGTGTTCACACAGAGCATCATATTCTGACACAGTTCCATAGGAGCAGACCTTGCAAGAGGGATGTACAGGTAGCACTGGCAAAGGCAGCACATGCTCACATCACAGAATGTGCTCAAGTTATCTCGTAGCCACTCACACTAACATATGGGTCTCCGTAACCAAGGCCTTTGGTTAAAATCTGCCTAGATGGTGCTTGAAATCGCTATCTTCTACTGCAATATCTTCCATGGTGGCCCATGATACATTTGCCTAGAATAAAATCTTATCCCAAAGGAAACCCTTCTCCAATGACACATCTCAGAACTTTTTGCCTGGCTTAGCTTTGGTCTGATTCATTCTCTTTCTTGACAGTTTTTAATAAATGTTTTTTACTGCTGTCTTTCAAATTTCCAAACTGTTTTCTGGAGTACCCTGTGGTCTAAGAGATTATCTGAAATGCTCTTAGCTAAAGACTGTTTTCATCTCTGACCTGCAGCCAAAGAAAACACTTTCTCTGTGGGAATTCAAGTTCATACTTTGCTCTTACATGTACTCATAAATTACATGTGCCAGCATGGCCATGCAATATATGTACTGAAATTGTCATATCACCCAAAGCTTTTTGAATTTCCACATCTTTTCCTCCTCTTCTCTTTTCCTGTTTTCCTGTTACGAAATATCAATAATTTCTCTGTTAAAATGCATGTCCAGTAATGAGGTTTTAATGAAAATATGTTCATTCAGCCATACCATCAGTTAATTTTCTCTGGAAGACTTTCAGCGAGATAGATCCAGTAAGTAATTGTAATGAGAACTTTTAAGTGGGGGCACAGCTAGAGAGAGCACAAAAAATAGATCCTTCTTTGATGCAAGTGGGAGAGTGAGCTAGAGTCCAGATATTTCTGAGAGTGAGTAAATGTTACCTCTAATGTTCTAAATTCACGTTCTGTTTTGTACACTTGGTTTCTTTCACAAGAAAAACTGTTTTAGGAGAACATCTGAAGTGGAGGTGCTCCTCTAAAATCACCATTTAAATCTGAGTAATCATCAGTGCCTTCTGCTGAATTCCCGGTGAACTTCAGAGAAATAATTAATTTGAGCCTATGGAGAGATTCCCTTGACATCTTATGACAGACACTGCAAGCAGTCCTGAACATGTGGTTCTCTTTATCCATGTCCTTTCTGTGGTAAGATCACAGCACACATCATCTTTTGCGTCC
Organism: Dryoscopus gambensis; assembly: GCA_013389985.1. Taxonomy (NCBI): domain Eukaryota; kingdom Metazoa; phylum Chordata; class Aves; order Passeriformes; family Malaconotidae; genus Dryoscopus; species Dryoscopus gambensis. Next base: position 13,385 of record WEIT01037274.1, on the reverse strand, counting down.
ATTATCTGTTATCCCAAAATCTAGCTGAAGGGTCAGCACTTTTCACCCACCCAACTGTGCTCAGAAGCACACTGCTTGTGTGATCACTTCAGGTCAAAACAGATTCAGTTACAGAAGGAATTTGATCCATTCTTATTGGCAAATCTGACTAACTTTGACTAAAGAATATTAGAAATATGATCTATGAGTAACTAGTAGTTCAAAGGAAGCTGGTTGCCATATGTCAACTTCTCAGGCACATCTCTGAATGATACCTCGTGGAGGTAAATTAAGCCTTCAGTTTCCACTTCTAAAATCCTGGTCGTTTCTCATTTCCTATGCATCAAAACTGTAGGAGCAGGGAAAGGGTATCTGTTGTCCCTGAAGTGAATCAATTCCACTGATGCCAGCTGGGGTAACTGTTTTGCTGGTAGGTGTCTGACTTTTGAAGGCATTAGCAATAGAATTCTGTTGGGAACTGAGCCATAGAAATCCAGGTTTAGATGATGACAATAGCTCCTCAAGACCCTGAAAGCTGTAAAAATAGCAGGTGCTGTGCCCTGGTACAAAGCAAACAGCTCATTTAGTTATATCATTTTCAAAAGATGTTTTACAGACCAACTTCAAAGGTACATTTTAGCTCTGTTCCAGACCAAAGAAGCAGGGGGGAATGGAAAGGAGAGTACCTGCCTAGTCACCTGTATTATTACCTCTAATCTTCTTTCACTGACTAGTAGATAACAAATACTCTGCTACATACCAGCTCACTCTTATTGTGCCACTAGGCTGCAATATGTTGAATACTTGATTAGATGTTCAAATTTTTAGGATGGCAGAAGGAAATTAATCTAGGCTGACTTAATTGGAAATTCATACACTTTCCCAGGCAAGCTCTCAGACAGGTAGTATAAATGAAGTTGTTTAAGGATTTTCTGACTATAAAATTGAAAGGGGGGAAAAAAGACAGTAATTTTAGTAACTTACATAATGTTATGAAATAATAGAAAATGAACTGTCATCACCTCAGTCTTGTTATATTTTAATTCACAGTTGAAATGAGCCCAGACTGCCTCATTTCTACCAATCAACGTCCTCCACCTCATTCCTGAGCTGAGTGGTTCAGGAAAACAAGACCCAATTCTAACCAATGCAGAGAAAACGGAGTATTGTCAAAATTTGTCTCCAGAGGACTCTAGCATTCAGGACAGCCAGCTGGGGGATACTTTAAAAAATGTATCTCCATCCAGTGTGGTGCAGAATATCGTACTTAGAGAAGCTTTTCTTGAACCTTTACTGGCCAAGAGTATGTGCTTTAGGAATTTAAAATCTGATTAATTCATTAGGGACCTATTCCATGTTGCATAGTGCTATCCTGATTATCTTTTTGGACATAAATATACCATTTACTGTTGACAGTGAAAAGCAACAGACTTGCCATAAAAATGTTTAAGGAAGTAAAGAATGGTCAAGTAGGATTAAATATGCATTTATGTTAGTATTCAGAACCATTAGCACATGTTCAGGAAAAAGCTAGAAATGGGCAAGAACAACAATTCTTGCTAATACTAGAAATAACCTTTCCTATTATTTTTAGCTCAGGAACTTCCTGAACAGGAACGGCAAACCTGGGAGAGGATCGATGATGACAATTCTTGTGGCTTTCAGTAGATTTCTCTTTAGATTACACAGAAAAGGCAGTGGGAGATTATAAAAACCTGTGTAATTTAACTCTTGAAAACTATGTTTTTATCATATCCAGAGACTGCATGTTGTGTGAAATAAATAACATGAAAAACAGCAAGATAATAAAACAAAATAAAATATGACTTTGCTATGAAATAAGAAATGAACAAAAAAAATCTGGACTTATTTGAATGGGAAAAGTTTTTATTCAGAATCCACCTCAAAACTGCCTTAAAAAACAATTGAAAACCACTACAATTGAAACACTAAACTTTCATCAGCCTCCTAACTTTCATACCATCAAAAGTGCAATATAAATAATATAATCGAAGGGATTGTAACAAACTGCAATAAGTATTTCAAATCTGTTGGATTCAGACGTTCAAGCAACATTTAAGAAATAAAAGAAATTTAAAATAGAATCTTTCCTGCTAAATGTGAAATAACTTTCTTTTTTTTTCCCTTGTAAACACTACTTTCAGTATTTCAAGTAATTATTAGTTATTGTATAAATCCAAATGCTTTTTTAGAAGTATTAGCAAGTCTTAATCCATGACCACATATAACTTTAAACTGAATATGGTTTCCACAGGAAATGAAAACAGTCTGTTCTAAAACAGTGTTTTCCCTTGTGATTTGAAATTAACAACTCTTTAAAATAAATTATTCTTGTTATTTTTAGCACAGCAAAATTGTGAAAACATTTAGATAAAAGTGTGCTAGCAAGACGAGTAAAAGGGTAAGAGCAATTCAAAGGGACAAGGACACAGAAGTTCTACCTAAGAAAATTATAGTCCTTTCACATCTCCCCTATTCAAGAGTAGGTGCTATAGAAAGTAGCCAAAAGAATATTTAACATGTTTCTAAACTTTAAAAAATGTGTATGTATAAACAAATTGAAAATAATCAGGATGGAAGTTTATCAGAACACTGTTTAAACTTTTGTGACACAGGGTGGAAAATAACCAGCAGTATGGGGAAAGATAAGCACATGGCAGCACGAAGGAGCACCTGGCGGCACAGACCCTGAGGAGAGGAGGTGTCCCGGGGCGTGAGCAGTGCATGATCACCCCGTAGAAGGCCATTCAGAAGGTGCTTTGCTGACGTGGCAGCATAGGATAGGTCACATTGTAAGAATTGCCACGTCAGGAAATACTGTGCCTTAAAGAAGTGGATAAAACCAGCTTGTTTCCTTTGAATAAACGATTCAGATAGATTCAGATCCAGGAACACGGAGCCAGAACTCAGATTAAGCCTGAATATCAATCACCAACACAGCAGTTAACCAAATTTAATGTCATCTGAACTTCATTACTTGCACTAGTTATACATAATTTTATTTTACTTGAAGTTATCTGAAACAAGCCTTTCAAATGACAAATTTTCTGAATTTCAATATTTTCTTTAAAAGCATTGCCTTTTCTAAGTTCCTTTACTTTCATCAGGGCAAAGTTCCTTTGCTTTCAAAGGGTCTTGTTTCCTAATTAACAGAGAAAACGTAAGGGAAAAGTCCCTGGAATAGTCAGAGACAAGGCAGAATAAAGATGTTTTAAGACAGTCACATTTAATATCAGATTGAACAATTAATAATTTTAAATTACTTTTCATACTATAACAAGAGTCTAAGCGTTTTCCTTTCTCAGATAATTTTGCTTAAGTTTTCCAGTATTGCTGTCTGCTATACAAGTGTCTGTCGGAGCTAAACAAAACCATTTAATTCCTTCTAATCTTTTTAATGCTGGAAGCACTAAACTGGCCAAACAAAACCTTTTAGTTCTTATTAATCTGTTTTATATTAGAAACCTGCATAAATACTTTCAATAATAAATATTTAAAAATAATATAGTATGTAAATTTATCGGAGGTTAATGAACCTTTTCTCCAGACAAATGTTTATGACAGTGGTTCTTCTATACCTCAGTGAGAGGATCTCGAATATCACCTAGGATGTCTTTGTATATAACTGATAGGTGTCTACCACAAGAGGGATTAATTTTCTTGGAAGGTATCTCTGTCTAGATAATCTAGATGACTGGGTTATCTTAGAAATATCAACCAATCACTGTTTTAACAGTTTGGAAAGGATGATCTAAATATTAATTGTATCTATGCACACCAAAAGAAAATGAAATAACAGAGAGTATTTTCATTAAATCTTGCAAATGATGAAAGATCCTTAGAACGGGCAGCAAGAAATGCTCTAGTCCCGCTGCCTGCTCCAGCTCCCGCACAATAACACGTCCTGGTGCAATGTGCCACAGTTACTGACTGTGTGTATATCCACTCGCACTGTAAGTGTTGTGAGTCCAGTGTCGGCTGGGACTCTGCCTGGACCTTATAATAAACTCTGTGCCTGGACGTTGGCCACGAATCTGTAGAACATTTCAACAGGTCTTTCTCCCCATCTGGCGTGTTAATTAACCTTTGTTCTATCATGGGCTGCTTCTACTGGTTAGCATTACCATAAGTCTAAAGAGAATAAAACTGCTAGCAGTGAAGAGAGGGCAGGGACTGCCAAAGATATGTTTAAGTTCCATAAAAACGTGATGAAGGACACTCACAATAAAAGCTCTGTCACTGTAGTTTTATCACCACAATCTGTCACTTATCCTGGTATATGATAATGTTGAGCTTTTGCAAAAAAAAAAGAACAACCAGTTGAAAAGAAAAAGCAGTTCAATTTTCATCCGTAAATTATATTGTATTTTGTCACCAAGCTAGCTTGGATGAACTTGAAATTCATTAGACTCTCATAGGAGCAGCTGATATTCCTGAAAAGTGAACACAGAAAGTCAAAGAAGCTGCAACATTTAACTCCCTCTTTAATTTGTCAGAACTTTTGCAAATTATTTTCTAGGTCAGTCGTAGAGGCAAGCTGAATAAGGACACATCACACAATAACCTGTGCTATCACACAGAATTATCTCAAATATAATACTATGCATATGAATAAACACTAAAATATAATAACTATAGTATTCCATTTCTTTATAATTTGAAAGAAATAATAACTAGTATATTTAATTGCAAGTATAAATAATAAATACTGATGTGCTGCCAATCACTAAGAGAATATGGTCCAATACAAGAGGGTATTATAAAAGAGACATTTTACATACATAAGGGATTGCAACAGGAAAAAGACTAACGGGTTTGGACAAAAGAAGAAATTCTGGTGCTACCTAGAAACATAATACCATATCCTTTGTGTTTTAACTCTAAATAAGACTAAAACACATTAATTTTAAGGAAATACATTATGAGTCACTGTTCCATACCTGGGTGCAGTGCAATACCTAGGCCAGAAAGAGCTGAAAATAGACATTTACAGTAATATTCAGAACACCTAGCTTTAGGTGATTAAACAAATCCTGGATTCAGAATCTGGTCACACATTGCGCATACATCAAAGTAAGAGGTAGTGCAGAGGAGAATCCTAACTTAGTTTTGTAATGCCATCTGTCACATTCTCTCACTCTCTCTTTCTTTCTATTGAGTATAATGAGAACATAAAGATTACACTGCTAATTTCATCACTTCAGTAATTAAAATTATATAGAGGAGAGCAAATCCTTGCAGTTCAAAGGTGTCTCCAAAGCATCACTGAAGCATCATTGAAGAGCTCTTGTTTTCATTCTTCCTTAAGACAGAAGATTTTTTTCTTGTAAGATTTATTCTCATTAATACATATAATAATGTCTTTTCCATGTCTTTTCCACTTGACTCCATTCAAAAAGGAAAATGCCAAATAAAACAAGTAATTTTTTTTAATACCACAGTAGATATTTGTGGCTGTAATATGGAAGTAGATTCTTCAAGAAAAAAACTTATCCTGCATATTCACAGAACAGAAAAGTTAAAATATTTTTAGGAATGACATATGACACTACAGCAGAAGTTGAACAGTGAGCAAAGCAAATTATTACTGAAGCCTCAAAGACACATATGTCATTGCTGAGGCCCAACAAAGGATCAAATATATATGTATATATAAAATAAAGAAAAAAATGTAAATATGATAAGCTCTTTAAAGTTTGTAGTGAGAGGAAATAAATACTAGAGTGTTTTTATGTTCCAGAAACAATTTCTAAGTTGTATGATGTTTTCAGCAAAGGCATATTGTGTATGACATTAGAGTCCTTTGCTATGCAGAGATGGTGCAAGGGATCTAATACTCCTATGTATTAGTGGGTATGCAACTGCATAGATAGTGCTGTGGTGCTAAGGAAATGAATGTAGCATGAGCAATAAGGATATCATATTATACTTCTATTCAAGATTTTTTACTATTCCTTTCTGCTTGTTTCTTACCTGTAAAATGTCAAAATTTTTTTCTGTGCTCATCAATATAGGTAAGAACTACTATATGAAAGTGAAGTGGTTTTAAATCTAATTTCTTCTTTTCTCTGAAGTGGTCAATACTTAAAATAGAAAAAAATAATTCAGACATGGACTTGTAAAATTTTATATTTAATGTAGGACTGTTTAGTGTTACTGAAGCACAAGAGTATATCACCATTCCTTCATTTTTTACATTTTTGTTTAATTAGCTGGGCACAGACAGACATTTACCTACTACTGAAGCTGGCAGCCACCTTCCCTGGTTTGGGTGAAAATGTTTATAACTGCAATGAGGACTCAAAGGCATTTTAAGACCCTTGAACTATCTTCTTTCCTGAACAGATTAGATTCTGTGTAGCTGATATTGAGCTCCTTAAGCTCAGTTTGACAAGAATCAACACAAATTTCATGAATGTGCTTCAATTTGCATAGCAATGGCAAAATTTTTGTTTGTGAATTTACAGGAACCTGAAGACAGAGATTCTCTTTGGGTATTTGTCTTGGTTTGAGACACACTGGGAGGGAACATCTGAAATGAACATGTCCTCTAATGGAAGGCAGGTTTCAGCAGCCCCTCCTCCACAAGGTTCAGAAAGAAATTTCTTAGAGGAAAGTGAAAAAAAAGCTGTTTATTTAACAAAGAGGGTGCATGCAGGCACAAGAGAATGAATAATGTTAAATAATAAAACCTCTCACTGTAGAGAAGATCTGGTAGATTCAGAGTCCTTTCTGTAGGTGTGGCTCTGCTCTCCCCAGAGCTGGGGTGTGGCGTGGGACCCTCCAGGCTGCGGTGTGGGGCCTCCTGGTGATGGTGTTCCAGGACAAGACAGGATATTGTTTGCATTGCACAGAATAAAGTAACAGCAGCCAGTATCTCAATACTATTCTGCAGTTCTTCACATATATGTAAAAAACTTCTCCATCACTTCAGAAATAAATATATGAAAAAACTGGTCTACATTTTTTATTTAGTTATAGTTCTTGTCTTTTTAGTTTTTTAAAAAAGAACTGACTGATATAATATTAAAGAGGAATTTACTTTAGGAACACACAGGTATAAACAGATGTTCTTTATGTCATACCATAAAAGAAATAGGATTAGTGCTTATCAGACCCTGAGGGAAGAATATTACAGAGATAAGTGTCTTTCAACACCTTTATAAGAAATTTTGATACAATTCTCATAAGTCTCCATCTTGTTTTGTACTTACATGGTCACTTACTTTTGTACAGGTATAAAATTTTTCATTTTGAGGTAATTTTAAATATTTTATGCCTTTGGTTGGCAGAAGAATATTTCACTATATATCAAAGAACAGAGAATTAAATTAAAAGCTATTAACCATTTCCATTAGTCTCAATCATTGTGACAATAGGTCTTTTATTTCCAGACTTTGTGCATGACTCTCGGAAATATGAGAATATTTCATATCTAGAATTCACTGCATTAATTTCTCTTAGCATACTGAAAACTTCTATTGATAAAATTAGGCCAACAGTGTGAGAACCAGATGTTTTCCCATTACATTTTATTTCTTATGAAAGAAATCACTCAAATCATCCTCCTTTTTAGCTGGAACTTTTCATTTGTTCTCAGGAAATGACATGCCAGCTATCTTTAGTTTTCCACAGCTTGTATTAATGATCAAATAAGCTGATCAGAATTTATCTTTATCATAGCAATAGAACAGCTTATTTATTTTCTGAATAAATTTTTCCTTCAGAGAAGTCTGCAGCTCATCTGGGGATTAATGACATAACAGAAATGGAATTAATGTAAACAGCAAATTTTATAAAATGCATATAGACAGCTGCAAAGACGGTAAGATGGGGAAGGCAGGATAGGAGCTCTGCTTGATGCTCTGAGTTCCTTAATTTACCACCACTGCTTTGGTATTTGTTAAGATATAGTATTAGTTATTAGTTTTACTTCAGTACTTGGCAGAATGAGTCTCCAAGCACCCAGAGTCTCCAAACTGTGACTGTTATAAATAAAAAGTCAACTCGAACTTCTCAGCAGAATACAGAGCTCTAATTTACAAATATCACCTTCCCCCTTCCCTTTTCCTGGAGTGAGGAAAGGCAACTAAAAGGTGATACAGGAATTCCAGGTTGGAATTGGGACTCCTGTTTTGCTTCAGGGAAGCGAAAAGTTGAAGGTTGTGATTGCAGCTTCCAGGGTAGGTTTTGCTGCTAAGCAGTGGTTGACGGCCCTGTGCAGAAGTTTTCTCCCTGACAGCCAAGCAACAAATGTGTCGTTGCATATGTCATGCATATTTCTCATACATTTGAACTATTTAGAATAAAATTGCTTATATCATCAATGGAAAATCCCTTGTTATACACATATACATATCTTTTATTCAAAGATAAAAGGCATCACAATAAGTAAATAATGATGGGGTTTAGTAGGGCTTTTTGTACACATACCCATACATGCACATGCCATACCTACATGTGCCTACTAAAATTACACTGAAGACCAACATATCTCTCTATAAAATTCAGCACTTCCTTGTGTTTTTGTCCTTATTCACAGCACTTCCATTCTCTTTTGATTCTGAGCATGACTTAAGAAAATGCTAATTATCACTGAAGTGTAAGTTATTCACAGAATTTAATTATGCACCTATTTAAATACGCTTGTACTTTGGTCCTAAATTAATATCTTTGTGCACTTTTTTAATCAGAAAGGTGAGGGGTTTGATGTTTTACATGCTTTTTCAAAGGAATTAGATTTCTAGCAGGTAAATTTTACAAGATGTTTTAGATAAATATGGTAAGAACGTCAGTCCAATGCCCAAACCTTACCTGGGTGAACTTAAAGATCAAGCATCTGACATACAAGAGGTCAGCTGCAAATTGCCATAGAAATCAAGATCCAGTAACAAGAGTAGTATTCAGTAGACTAGACCTCTAAAAACTATTTTTTTGCTAATTAGAAACAAATTATATTTCTTTTTCAAATCACAGAATATTAGTCAACTTGCAATTTTTAATTTTCCGCTGTCTTATACCAACTAGGTATTTAGAATCCTAAAACTTAACCTCATGTCAGGTGCTAAACTTAAGTTTTATAGCTAAACTTAGTTCACATTTCAGAGATAATACCTTCCTATATTCTTGTCCCATCATTTACAAATTGAATAGACCTTCAATAAGAAGTGCTCCTGACACTAAACCAGAATATTGATAGCTANGGGAAGGATTGCGTCCTTCTCCTATGAGATCATATGTTAATTTTAGATTTAATTTTCACCAAAGACACCAAGTCTAATTAATGAAATGTTCCATTCTCACTAAAATATATAAAAACCTCTTACAAATAGGCTCTATATATTTTTTTTAAATTTAGAACCGTTCAGGGAAAAAAATGGTGTGAGAATTTTATGACCTTTAACAATCAGTTGGACATATTTTTCTTACATTTTCTTTTTTTTAAGAGTATTGTTAATCAATGTTTTTAACAGTACTGGTAACAGAATATGGAATATATCACTATACCTTGATTCAGCTAGTAGAGCATATCAGTGTAAATTTTCACCTGCACTGCTGCAGTAAAAAAAAAAAAAATCCCTCAAATTTTACCGCAGCAATTTGATGGTAAAGCTATGCAAACTGAAGGCTAGGTGTTGCAGAAAAGGACACTGTCCACTTTTCATGCTGGCCACATGTTTCCTCCTCTCCCTTTTATGTGGTGGCAGAACAAAATCTTGCCTGAATGGTTGGTGAACGATTCAGGAAGTTAAATGGCATAAACAGGTTTCTTATCTTTTTTGTGTCATGGTAATTTTGTATGACTTAAGTCCCTAAATGGACTGACAGAAGGTTCAAACCAGAGAAGAACTACGGATTATAGGAGGTGAGGGCGCAGCATGTCTTTTTTTAAATAGTAGAAACACAGAAGAAAAGTGGTTTGAAGAAATCATCGACCATGGTCTAGCCCAGCCTCTCACTCACAGGAACAGGCCAGGAGTAGCTAATTAGTACATTGGCTTAGCTGTAACATCTGCCAACACTCTTCGTTAAAGGAGCACAAGGTGATCGCATCAGTATTTGAGAAACTTACCTCAGTTTCAGATAGCCCAACATTAAATCACAAGGCTATCAGTCCTGCTTATGCAGCAGTTCTCTGTCGCACACAACCTTGCTGCAACTCTATGGCTCAACTACACATTTTACTATTCTGTGCATCAGTGCATCTAGACACTAAATGCAAATTCACCTATACTGAAGACATAATCAAGAATACTGAGGAAATAATCACAAATACTTAGGAAACAGAGAATATTTTGAAGAAAGACCTTACCAATCTTAAAAGAAGTCCTTACAAAGAGTTATATCCCATCCATTCTCACCATTCAGTCCTGATGCTTTCTACCCTCTCAAGGCAGCTTCTGCAAAAGTAGGCAGGGGATGCCTGTATTTAGCTTATCTTCTTACTTCAGGGCATTTGTATGAAAGCTACATTATGGGAGGGAAAAAAACATAGCCATTAGACTGTACTGCTATCTTATATCAGGATTATTTTCTGGGAAAGTTTCTTTTTTTCTTTACTTAAATCCAGCCATGAAGTTTTAGCTCCTCATGAGTCTTCTTTGTAATTTATATCTTAGATAATTTTGGTGCTAATCACTGTATCTGATCCTCC
>WEIT01037273.1:0-14531 GCA_013389985.1 Dryoscopus gambensis | reverse complement strand
ATTGCATGCAGTCTATAATTATGCAAAAGAAGAGAAAACTAAAAAATGTATTATTTCTTGGAGTAAGGATATGTTGGTGACTCTGGTGTGGATGCTACCTGGTTTGGAAACATGCTAGTAATATGCCAAATATTATTTTCCAATATCCTAGCATGGGATATTTGTGCTCAGGTGTAACAAGTCTAAGTCAAGATTGTAGGACCTAATCTACTACATGACTTTTTAATCTCCTCAAGAATGGGTTGCAATCACTTTGATGTGCACCAAGAAAATGATCTTTTTAGATGAGAATTTCTGAGATTAACATGCAGAAAGGTTTTGGGGGTTCTGGGTTTTATTTGTTGTTTTTTATTTTGGGGTTTTGGTGGTTTTATACAGCATTTGCTTGATACCAACATCTTATTTACAAGGCAAATGAAAGAGCTTAAAACATTGGGTGGTATATAGGGAATTTATCTCAGAAATAAAACACCAATGTTCAGTGGGTGTTTTACTGGGCAGTGTTCACTGGAGAAAAAGAAAGAAAACTGTTCATGATTTTCATTTTAGGAGTGATGGGATCAGGAAAGTTAGGGAACAGTTGGAGCTGAATTTGGCAAAAAATGTGAAGAATAATGAGAAGGGCTTATACATGTATAAGGAAGACAGAAGAGGAAGAGAAATGAAATTGCACCTCTGTGGTAAATACGACAGGATAACTAGCGGCAATGAGGAAAGCTGAGGTACTCAAGAGTTTTTCCTCAGTTTTCACTGGTAATCCTTCTTCCCGGGCATCTTAAGTCCCTAAACCTCAAGCCAAGGACTGGGGAAACAAAGTCCCTCACATTGTAAGAAAGGATCAGGTTCAAGACCACCTAAGGAACCTGAACATATACAGGATTATGGCACTCAATGAGATGCATGTGTCCCTGGGTCCTGAGAGAACTGGTAGATGTAGTTGCCAAGCCATACTCCATCACGTTTGAAAAGTTATGGCAGTCAGGGGAGGTCCTCAATGACTGGAGAAATGGGAATATTGCATCTTGGGAACTACCAGCCTGGCAGGTTCAGCACTGTGCCTGGTAACATCATGGAACAAAACCTCTTGGAAGATGTCTTGAAACATATGGAAGACAAGGAGAAGTTTAGAGACAGCCAAGATAGTTTCACCAAGGGAAAATCATTCCAGACTAATAGAGTGGCATTCTACAATGGATTGAATACATCCCTGGACAAGGGAAGAGTTATGAATGTCATCTACCTGGGCTTCTGTAAAGCTGATGATAAAGTTCCACACAAGGTTCATGCTGCTCAGCTGGAGAGATACGGCAACTGCATCCTGGGCTGCATCAAAAGGAGCATGGCCAGCAGGTTGAAGGAGGTGTTTCTCCTCCTCTACTCTGCCTTTGTGCGACCCTGCCTGGAGTGCTGCATCCAGTTCTGAGGTCTTCAGCACAAGAAAGATGTGGACATGTTAGAGAAGGCCATGAAGATGACCAGAGGAATGTTGCACCCTTCCTATAGGCTAAGAGAGCTGTGGTTATTCAGCCTGGAAAAAAGAAGGCTTCAGGGAGACTTCATTGGTGCTTTCCAGTACCTAAGGGGGCTTTTAAAAAGGGGAGAGAAAGAAAGACTTTTTATATGGAAAGTCATGAGTATACAACCATCACAAATTTATAAATATCTTAGCATTCCTATTTATTGTACAAGTTATATTGTTATGTGTATATATATTTTTAGTAGTATCTTACATGGGTGTTTCTGTAATTTCTGTCCATCAGAACGTCATAAAACCTCTGAATTTCTTGTAGTCAGTAATTCAAAACCAGAACAAAAGTTATGCAAGAAATAACATCATGCAGTTTTAGCTTTTTAAAATATCTTTTAATGATATCTATGCAGCAGTAGCATGTCTGTATAATTGTCGTCTTCAAAGTCAGTTTAAGAAAAGTGGGTGGTGCTCAGTCAGGGCTAACTTTCCTGAAAGAAAAGATGGTACTTGTTCTGATTTGACTTTTCATTAAAGCTAGTAATGTACTTTGGAAAGACAAACCAATAACACCTTCTCATGCATATGGATAGGTGTAAGTAAAGAAAACACTTCTCCACTTGGAGACTTTTTAAGTCGTATTCAGCCTTGATATTTGGCAGTGTATTTTGAAAAGATATGTTAGTTATGGACCATAGCACAGATAAAATCTTGAACAGAGATTAAAAGTAGGAAACAAAAAATTACATCCATAGAGGTTGTAGTTGCCTGATATTTACCCGGGGTGCAGATGGCTGTGGCAGTGATATTGTCCTCTGACATGCAAAAGCTTGTCTTGCATTCACCGATATTGAGTGGTACAGACTGCAGATGTGGGTCTGCTTTCCAGACACCCCCATATGATATGCATTCTTTTAGCTCTGAATAGCTTCAACTATTGTTGAATTCTAAAAGCCTCCTTATGGACAATTTAATGAGGACTGATTTTTGCATGCTTCTTCTTCAGAGAATTTCTAACCTGATCATCTTTATCCTGGGATACCTTAAATTGCAATACAAATTCCTCTGGAGTATGTCTGGCCACTGAAAAAAAACCCCACAAAATGTGAACATAAGCAAATCCAGGCTCTGAAATCTAAACTGATTTTACAGTTTAGTGTCCAGCTGCTAGTGCATAAAAACCTTGACATGAAGTGATTACAGTAATTTAAACCTTCTAAGACTCTGGTCTGCTGATTGGTTTTGTCAGAACTTGGGGTGTACTGTTCCTCAGCACATATTTCTGGAGGAAAACAGAAAGCAAGATATGTGTATTCAGTTCTGTTCCTGAGACACTGATACAAAAGCTGTAGTAGTATTTCAGTCAAAGCACACATACTAACATTAGTGCAAAATATGTGTAAACTCTCATTTTTAATGTCAGGGCAGTGAGAAATGCATAAACTGCATAGGACCCAAATCAGATAAAATATATGTCATAGTGTCTATCCGTAGTTAAATAATCAGTTATATTATCCTGAGGCAAACTTAACCTGACTGAAGGCAATTGTATTTGTACATATGTCTGGAAAAGGGAAAAGGGATAAGGAAATCTGATATGTGGAAAATATATGTTAAATTACAGTGTGTTAGATTCTGCAGTCTCCTGAAGATTTCTTTTTCTTTTTTTCAAACCAGTGCTTATTAATCAAAGTCCACATAAACAGTTTGCTGATTATGAGACCTTGTTACAGCCTGTCTGTGCTCCCAAACATCGATCACCTTGACAGCCAGTGAGAAGATGTTGTGGTAAGGACACTGAACAAATGAATGGACAAGCAGTACCTTCCTCACTGATTACCGGGGCAGCTCAGGCACTGCTGGAGTGCACAGCAGTAAGATCAGGGGGCACTGATACCCAGTTCTATTGGAAGTGTCTAATCCAACACATACCTCCTGTCTTAGTTTGCAATCCATTGTGCTTTAGTACAAAGGTTTGCCCAGGATGAAGTATTACGGCTGCTTTTTTCAACCTTTTCTATATTTTCTTAAATTTGGGAAATTGTGCTTTAGTCCCTTTTTAGACCACAGGGACTCACAGGCCATAAAAGCTGATCTTTCTTTATCTAACTTTTTATTGAACAGAACTTACACAGTTTTTTTAATTTAAACTATCACTGGTATTGTTATCAACCCATCATTTAATTTGAATTAAAGATTTAAACAATTTCTCAAGCTGGCCAATTTTATTTTTGCCTTAGGGATTGGGGGTTAAACAATCTTTTAGAACTTAAAATTGAGAAAAAAATTGAACCAAACTCATATAAAGTAAGCTGAAGTGTTTACTTAAGACTTAACTTTTGTATTTAAGTGTATTTCCGTATTTTTTAATTTGTATAGTTTTAGCAAAAATGGCTACAGGTTTCTAATACTACTTTTAGGGACTGCAGAAAGACAGGACTAGCATATGAAAGATTGGCAAATTAAGATATTTTGAAATTACAACTATGTTAGTGTGATTATTATCTATTATTATTTATTTTAGCCATTATTTTTAATGCATTATGCATGCATATAGTAATCTTACATTTTACTCCTCCTTTCTTGGTTTGCTATTTAGATATTTAATTCTGAAGTTATATAATAGCAATATTTTGGTGTAGAAGAAACACATCTCAAAAAGGAAAATTATTGACCAAAATAAGAACCCAAAATACTCCTCTTCTCCTTTTCAACAACCAATTAATCTCTTTTTCATTTCATGAATATCAATAAAATCTTGCATCATTAAGCTTCCTATGACTTTCTTTCTTCAAATCTGGAGGCAGAATTTTTCTATTTCCATTAGGGTGTGAATGAAAAGCTCTCAACTGAATTAGTATCAGTCTTTCAGGAGCTTTGTTTGTCATGTTGATCAATTTATTATTTACTTGTTCTTGATTGTTGGATATTCAGACTTGGATGTCTGAATGTTTGAGATGTGGAGCTCTCATATTGAGTATGTGATGGGGCTGTGAAATTCCTGGAGTATAAATCTTCTTTTGGTAGGGAAGGTGGGTTCCTTGAGGCTAGAGGTTACTAAGATTTTGAGACCATCTGTTGCAAAAGTATTGAAAACCCACTAAATCTTGGGGTGACTTGAGTACTCGAGTATTCCCTATCTCTGCTCCCTGCCCAGAAATTAGTTTTATGCCCTCTGTGCCTTTAACTGAGCCCGGGAGAGGTGAGAGGGAAAAAAGAAAAGGAAAAAGCTGAGGGAACTTCAAGGACAGAGATTAGTGGCCGGCACGGCTGCTGCGAGGGAGCAAGGAAGCACCTTTTTTTTTTTCTCGGCTTGTCTTCTCCAGAGAGTGGAATTCGTTTTCCTGGAATTTTTGGATTTTATTTTTTCTTCTCTTCTTCTTCTTGTCTGGACTGCTCCATATCAGAACACACCAGGACTTCTACCCTCGAGGTGGGGGCCCCCGGAGGAGGGCCTAGCTCGGCCCGTTTTCAGGAGGAGAGAGACTACCTGAGGAAGGACTTTGGATTTTTCCCCCTCTCTATAGCGAAGGGGGTTTATTTCTCAGCGTTATTATCCTTTTCCTCTGTGTCTATTAAATAAATAGTTGTAGCCCTTTCACTTTCCTTCGAGGAAAAAAGCTTATTTCTTTTCCCGAACCTGGTGGGGAGGGGTGGGTTCATGACCAGCCTTCTCTTGAAGGATATATTTCTAAATTTGGCAAAACTAGTACACACTAATAAACCCAAAACAATTATAAAATGAAAAGTGGTTGGTAGAAGAAAATTAAATTCTCTAGCTGTTACCAGTGATTGTTTGTGACAATTTCCTACTGTATATTTTGATGCACATGATGAGGACAAGACCCTGTAGTGTCTTGAATGCTGTGTTAAACCAGAGACATTGAAAATTATTCTGTGAGAAAGCTTAAACAGCGCTTAACAAAAACCTTCCTGATGGAGGTTTGGGAGATGTGTGGGTATGGGTGTGGGTGTGGGTGTGTGTGGCTGTGTTATTAATAACGCTGCAATATCTCTATCTTTGCTTTAATTTCTCTGGAACTAGTGCAGCTTCTGGTAGTTCTGTGGAGATTTTTTTATTGCTGATGCTTTTGAGAGAAAACCTGGGATAAGAAAGCCTTGCTGCACAATTCTTTTCAAGGAGATGATTTGGTTTGTTGTCAAACCAAAGTGGAAAATGGCACAGTTACAACACCATGCTGAGCTCATCAGAGTGATATAGAGCGTGTTCCAGATTCAGACACATGTATCTGCCAGTAAATGCTATTGAAAACAGAAAAATAAAGGTAATAATGCTAGATTTAATTTGAAAAATAATAACAGTTTTTCTTCTGGTGTTTTTACACTATCCAAAAAAAGATTTTAAGGTGCTGTATTCTAGCATGCAACATTACCACAGGGTTCTAACAAAGCAACACAGATATTCATTGCTTCATTTCAGAAAGATGGTTTAAAATAAGGTAGACAAAGCAGCTTCCTTTCTCTGCTAAATTTCAACTATGGTTGTTACGCTCCTCTGGTTTTTCCCAGGTCTGAAAACTCTTCCTGTGCTTCTGGAAGCCCCTGTACGCTCTCATTTGGTGCAGCAGGAACTCTGCTGAAGCATTGTGTGTCTCTCTTCTGGGAAGGGCACTTTTTTCTCCCATGAGACCTGTTGTTCAGGAGCAGTCAGACAAAATTCACTGGACCAGAATTATTAATATTTTCACCTTCATCTGCTATTCGTGGAAATCTTTGGAAAGACTCTTGACTACCTCATGTGAAGTAATGGTACATGGACTGTGGTAGCTTGACAACAGTGCATGGCATGGCGATTTGTAATCTTATCAGAACTGTGGTGGTTCATCCATTGAAAAGATGCATCTGTTTTTTTGCAAAGATTAAGAAACTGGAACTCCTCAGATAGTAAGAACTTGCCTTAAATAAAGATAATATATTGATTATAGACTGAGAAGATGATTAGAAGATACAGCAAAAGCTAATCCATTTGATCTCACAGAAAAGGTCTGTGTACAGTTATGACACTTCCACATTGGGAAAAAATATTAATTCAGCTGCTTAGCTCAACTCTGAATGAACAAGTATGTATGGCCACTTGCACTTAGATAAGATGCTAGAGCCCTCTTTTCTGATCCCTGGCATATTTTGTAGTTAAATTCTCTCTTGCAATGTTGTGGAACTGGAATGCAACCTCTGTGATCCATATGTTGATTTTCAACAGTGAAGGAAGATTATTCCTCTGCAATTACATTTTCCCCAGATAAAACATTAAAGCTATCCTGCAAGTTGTGTGCTACCTATTCACTCATTATCTAGATATCTGAAGATGATGGTTAGTAAAAGTCCTTATGTATCAGATATTCAGCAATACCTTGTCTTGGATGTTTCTATTAGAGTCTGTGAACCGGACCATGAATTTAAAAATCAGCACGACTGGGCAACTGACGAGGGTTAGTGAAAATCCCTTTTTAATTCTTTGCAGTCATGGTCTTTCTGCAGGTGCTATAACAATTCTGTTCAAAGGTGTTATTTATTAAGCTCGTATTCCCACGAGGTGCTGTGTAGTGGAAGTTGCTGAAGGAGTGTTTTCAAGTTTAATCCCTCACCATGGAAAGCATTGTCATTCTTACATCTTGCATTCAGAACAGATTAGGAGGTCTGCTTTTCAAAAAGCTTCCCAAAAAGAGGGAAATTACCAAGGGTAGAATTTGCAGGATTAAGGAAGAATATAAAGGAAACCTGACAAGGATTAACAGACTTTATAATGTAACACTGGATCATTTCATGTTTTGTGTTTGCAAGTGTAAATATAATGAGGGCATCTTTTAAAGAACAAATGGTAGATATAAATAAAAAAAGGNAAAAAAAAAACAATTTATGGGACCATCAGAAAAAGAGGATGGAGCTTGAAATAAATCTTTGCTAATGGAATTGCTCTTGAACATATGATTGAAGAGAATACTTGGAAAGGTAGCATTCAGATATAGCAGTATTGTTTACAAGAGAGGTCATGCTTAGCAAATATAATTAGTGTTATAAAGAAGAGGTAATGAAACTTGATGGTATAGAAATAGAAGGCAAAGTATTATGAACCCCTGAAAACCTAGGAATCAAATTAAAGTAGTACTGTAATTTAGAATAAAAATAAAATAAGAATGAACACTATAATTCCCTTCCTAGAGAATGGGAAAGTAATAAATGAATACAGTGTTACTCATCAAGGAAGTTGTAAGGGCTACATTAAGATCTATGATCTGGGGTTTGAATTTGTCATCTGTAACTGTACATATTTCCATTACATGAAATGTGGAGATTTATGTTGGTCAGTCTTTGAGAAGTGGACTGGGACAAAAGAAGACAAAAATTAGTAACTTAAGGATCATAGAATGTAACAAACTACATGGTAACCTGGAGCAGTGTCATAAAAATTTCTAGATTATTGTGTGACATAAATCCTTCATTGATTTATTACTATTGTGTAAAGAAATAGAAATGCAAAGAAATAAGGATTTCTCAGTGCATATTTGTGTACTGTTTTTTACGGAGAACAAAGTTTATGGAAAATAACATGCAGTACTTGACCCTATTTGATTCATTCTGCCAGGGAAATCAGATTCCTTAGTTGCTGTAAAACTGATTATATGAAGTTAAAACTCCTCAAACAATGGCTAAAATATCATATGCATGTATAATAATTACTTATTATAAGAACTTTTACTTCTAGTAATTACAATATGTTCCATTTAAAAGTTTCATCTCTTTTCCATAGAGTGATGTGATATGCATATTATCTGAAAGATGGGGAGGCCATGAAATGTAAAGGAATGGTGTCATAATATCTAGAAACAGTAATTCTGATGGAAAGCTTGATCTTAGCAGTTTCCCTCAATTATGAAGGGAAAGCTCTAAGTTTGAGGTAATAGCAAGAAAATGCTTTTGAACTTCATGTCCTCCAAGCAATATATATGAACGTGGTGAAATAATTTGTATCTTCAAGTGTCTAACATAACTGTAAAATCACAAAGGAAAAAAAAGAAACATCCACTATCATCATAAAAAAAACCTCCAACCCTCTAGATGGCTTAAAATTTCTGAAACTTTCAAAATTAACTAACTTTAGTAGTGTAGTATGAAGAAATTTTTATATACTAAAGTGACATACAGAAATATAGAATAATGTGGGCCAGTCATGTAGCATGACTTGATTAAGCTTTGACCTGCAGCTATAGTGCTGATGCCAGCCTGAACTACACAGCCAGAAAAAAAAATTCAATACTTTATGTTCTAGGTATAATAAAAATGATGGGGTATTTATTTATTCAGGTTTGTAGATTTTTAAAGGAATGGAGTGGAATCAGCAAATGGATCTTTAAATTAATGTTTAGTACACACAGAATATATCTGGAGATTTTGTAAGCCTCATCCAAAGTAATTTTGAGCACTTACAGAAAAAATAAAACACTGCAGGATTTTCTATGTTGTCTTTCTTTAGAAAATAAAATTATGAAGAAATAAGGAGACAGTATAGTGCAGTGGATATGTAACTTACATTTATATATTTTTCTAAAAATATTTACTAAAGTAGGTTGGTAACAAAAAAACACCTAAAATTTTGATTATGTCTCAAGTGGTTTTCAAATTAAAAATAGATGATGAAGTTGTCAATAGGAATTTTTAAGGTAAATACCATATTAAATAATTGAAGATTAATGTCCCTACAGTCTTCTGATAACACCTTTTTTTTGACAAGGTAAAATAGTTTTTCTTTTCTTTTTCTTAAAATACTTGAGGAATTTTTCACAGGAGCAGGGTAAAATGGAATTACTTATGGGGTAGTTAAAAAGCAAGATAATTACAGTTTAAAGGAAGCAAAAATGTATTAATGTGATTCATGTAGAATTACTTGCTTTGGCAGAAAATAGACTGTTTCCATTAGTATGAATATTAATAGTGTCACTGACATGAGTGACAGTGACAACAGACAGTAAAATAAATATTGGGTGCTAGACATTAGTTTCGACCTGTTCTCATGTGGTTGCTTTCATTGGTGCACTCTGGTGATTCAGGACAGACGCAGTAATAGCATCAGAGTTGGAAAGGGGGGAACTCCTGCAGCTCGTAGATGTAGAACAATGATGCGTCAGTGCATTGGGTGTGGCTGAGCTGGAGTTCATTTCTCCACAGCAGCCCTCACACTGCTTGCTCTGCACTGGTGGCTGGAAAGGTGTCGGTAACACACCAATGTTTTGGTACTGCTGAGCAGCACTGGCACAGCATCGGTGCTGTCTCTTAACATTGCCCCCATCAAGGGGCTGGGGGCAGGCAAGATCCTGGGAGGGGACCCAACCAGGCCAGCTGACCCAAATTAACCAAAATTATACTCCTTACCATACATCAGCTTGGATTTAAAAGCTAACAAAAGGAGGAGGAAGGGCAGGTATTCTTTATTTACAGTGTTTGCTTTCCAGAGCAACCTCTATGTGTGCTGAAGCCCTGCTTCCTGGGAAGCAGCTGAACATCACTTGCTGATGAAAAATGGAGAATAAACCTATTATTTTCCTCATCGATTGTACATGTGCAAATGTTCACTTTTTCTTTAGTAAACTGGCTTATCTCAACCTACAATTTGTTTTTCATCTAATTTTCCTTCTTCCCTCTGGGAAGGGCAATGACAGAGTGGCTTCATGGGCACCAGGAATCCAGCTGAAGTCAACATACTAGAACAGGGCAGAAAGGACAATCCTAAGTTTCCTATTCCTTTTCATATTCCAAAGAGTGCAATATGAGAACATAGAAGAACTAGCTGAAATTTGGAGGAAAACACCTGGAAAAAAAATTTGCAAGTGAAGCATACTCAAACTGTGTTTAATTCATTAATCTGAGCTGATGAAATGTAATAATTAAGAACAGTAATAAATCTAAAATTCAAAACTATCCTGCAACAAAAATGCAGTTAGGATTTTCTTCTGTTTAAACAGAAACAGTGCTCATATAGAAGTACAAGAAGATGTTATTAAAAGTCAACTGTGAGAAAATTGTATCAGTTTTAACATTTACAAAGGAAAAAGAAATGACATAAAACACATTGAAAAAAGCCTTTCATTAACACTTTGGAATCATCAGTTTATCTGGAATACCACTCCATTACTTAAAGGACAAGATAAAGCAAAATGGTCCACACAGATCTTTTGTGACAAATAATGAAATTAAGTTAAATTAATTTAAAGTAAAATAAAATTTCTTCATAATTAACGATTATGAGAGAGCGATTAACTTCCTTGTAGAAATAAAACACAGATATTGTTCTGAAAACATTAGCACAGACTTTACAAAATTGTGGTAGATCTTCTGTCATAATCAGAAAATAGAACACATTACATTGGTCTTCTAATTTCTCTGAAATTATGACTATTTATCTGTCCTTCAGTGATAGGAAAAAGCAAAATAATTATTAAAAAATTTAAGAATTGAAGTTCTTTAACTAAATATTAGCATCTTTTACTACTTTAATGTATTAGAACATTTTTAAACTTACTGGGTCCCATAAGTCAGTAATTACAAGAGAAAAATCTGAATTTTTTTTTTTGTTTAAATAACCATTTTGTTTTTAATATATTAATAAGACAGGAGAGG
This sequence comes from Dryoscopus gambensis, assembly GCA_013389985.1. Classification (NCBI taxonomy): domain Eukaryota; kingdom Metazoa; phylum Chordata; class Aves; order Passeriformes; family Malaconotidae; genus Dryoscopus; species Dryoscopus gambensis. The sequence goes on along the minus strand of WEIT01037273.1, from coordinate 3,430 downwards.
GCATATATGAATCCCTAACCATAAATAACAAGCAGGCAGAAAAAAACACCAAGAGATTTACATTTATAAACATCATGAAAAGGAGGTGGATTGTAGGCTGTGATTTGTGACAGCATAAATTTAACAATGCTAGGCACAAAGATTTACCTGCAGGCACTCTCACAAAACAGTAAGCACTGTATTTCAGCCAGAGGGATTACTTATTTACTTATTTTTCCCCCATGAAGACATGCACATCAGTGAAAATACAGAATACAAGATTTGCAGAGTAGTTGTGATACTTAGTATTCTTAACAAAGACTTAAAAAAAAAAAAAGGCAAAAACAAAAAAGAAAAAGTGATAAACTCTTTACTTTCCCTCCTTTAACTTTAGGATCATTTGAGGACTGCTCAGCATGCACAGTCTCCAGGATCCTCCTCATGAACAGGCTGGCTTTGCTCACTCTCCTTCTCTAAACTGATTAGGATGAGAGTTTTCTTCTATAAAATTCCAGTTTTCTCTTATCTCTGATGGAGGATTTCCTCCAGTGATTTCAAACACTTTTTAGGCAGGACATGGCTTAACTGAAAGCTCCCTTAGGACATCTGGCTCCTCCAGCACTCTAAGCTCACTCATTGATCTGTTTTTGTCAAACTGCTGCCTATCCTCTCTTTGGGGTCCATGTCCAGTTTCCCTAGGGGATCTCAAAAACTTTATGTCTTCTGTACCACAGTCTGAATTGCTTTAAATCTTTACAAGCTGAAAATAGTTGAAGGCTGATGGAGGACTTTGAGTCAAAAAAGCAAAAAGGTGATAACGCAGGTGTTAGTTTGATTTAGCTTTCCATCAACACGCATTGCTGTGTTTACAGACCTGAAATAACACTGACATATGCTATTCTGAAAATCAATTTCCTAACCAATTATGTAATACAGTTCTGGATCGTATTCAAGTAAGACCTTTTTTTTCAGTGGAAGTTGAGGCTTGTTTTGCTTATTTCCTCAGGCCAGAAGGTAACATACAAATGCTAAAATCATGTTGAAGCCTATCAAATTTGTATCATAAAAAGACATGGAATTCCAATAGTTTGTCATAAACTAAATAGTTCCATGCAAACTCTTGATTGTAATATTAAACACAATTAACTTCAGTCATTCTAATGGTAAATGGATGTTTGTATTAAAAAAAAAGAATACTCATTTGATACATATTTTCCTGCCTGTTACATTCCCGAAGTACAGGCAGTCTCGTAAGTTGAAATCCTGCCACCTTAAGGGCTTTCAGTTTAAGACATTTCAGTAGTCCTACCCAAGCTAATTTCCAAAATTAAAGGGGTTTTTTCTTTTTTTCTTTCCTGAGATCACTTTTAGAAATCCACTTCCCCACTTGAATCTTAGAAAATTTACCGCTTTTGCATGTCAATATTCTTATTTGATTAGTAAAGCTTTTAATATCAAATTTAATATTAATGCCAAGGTTCTTGGTTCTTTCTTGTGTTGAGTAGTCTTTTCTTCACTTTGAGAAAGCTTTTTTTCCTCATCTGTCTGTAATAGAATTGCAATATAACAACACTGAAATGTGTTTCTTTTTTTGCCCATTGAATAGCCAATGTGAGATAAAAATTCACCTCATAGATTTTTCTCTTCCTTTGGACCATGTCTCTCTATTGCCTTTCAGTGTTGAATTTTTATGAATGAAAACAAGTTCCAGAGTCTTTCTATGAGGTATTGACTCTGTGTGGTTTTGTTTTCTTTCTTTCATGTAACCATGAATGCCATCTTCTCTGTAGGGTCAAAAAAAAACCAAAAAAACCCCACGGCTTAACCCCTTAGTAAAACCTGCAATGGAAATTAACTATACATGTAATTTTCAAATCCTTTTGACTAAGAATCCATTCAGACATGATCTTGACTCTCAGCAGCACAAAAATTTGGACAAAACCATACCAGCCTCCTGCTGCTCTGTGTTCTGGGACCATTACAGGTGCACTTGCTTAAAGTGTCATTCGAAACCTGTTATTATAAGAACCTATTGGGTTTTGAGTCTGATACAGCTACTCTTGCTTTGAATTCTGGAAATTCCTAATGTAGTATGTTAGCCAAGACAGTAACTCTTGCATTAGGTCCTTTATATTAAGTATTACTTTTAGTTTCCAAAAAATTTCCTGTAATACCAAGGAAAGAAAAGCTATTTGTTGCACAGTTCTAAGGCACTGCAGGCATAACTCAGCCATCCACCATGCTCTGCTCCAAGGCGTATGTGTGCGATGGTCACCAGCATGTTTTTTATACCCTTAATTCAGCTGTGTCTCGTTCCCACAGCCTTTTCTACTTAGCCAAAGTAATGGGCTTGAGCCTTGAGTTTAAGGAGGTGGCAAGGCCCTCATGCAACACTCAACAGCTATTAAAGCATGAACTCCCTTGTATTTTCAACACGATATTTCAGTAATTCATTATGGTTTTAAAGTATGGAAGGAGAAATATTACTGCTGTCCTACTTTTATTCTTAGTCTACAAGATAACAAGTTTTTTATTAAAAATCATGGCTTCAATCCTTAGTTTTTTGAAAGTCAAATAACTGCACAGAAGAAACATTTACAGCAATAAGCTTCTTGCCTCTACACAAAAACTCTGTCTGAAATGCAAAGGTCTGCGTTTGTCACATTAAAATACATTTTATGACTATCATCCTGACACAGCAAATGACAGCTTCTGTTCTGAGGTCTAAAGCTGACTGACCAAATCAGCTGTCTGAACAAATTCTATTCACAGGAAAATTGTTCCATTACAGTTCCATTACAGTTCCATTACATGACAACTCTATTCACATAATCAGTCTCTATGAGGCCAAACAATCCATAGGTAGAGGTGATGGACATCAGAAAAGCATAATTATATGGAAGAAATGAAAAGATAACAATAGCTTTTGAAAGAAAAGGACAATTTTTAGTTGAACACATTTGTTTGAAAAGTTTTTCTACATTCTTGAGGGACTTGCACATAAAGAACAAGCAGTAGAGAAACTGCAGTACCTAGTGGATTAATTTCACAAATAGATATATGCTTTAAGCCTATTCTTAGTCAAGTGCATCCAATAAATAGATATATAAAGGACATCTTATAGCTGAGAGAATGCATATTTATAATAGGGCACTTCTCATGTCAGTTTTTATTCAATAGCACTGGCAATTAAACAATTTCTGCTTTATAAATTTCATAAAGTACTTGCTGTAGATGGCTGCTAATGGAAATTACATCTGAATAGATGAAAACATGAATGACAACAGATACTTCTTTATAACAGTTCTTGACATTTTTGCCTCCCCAATTTCTCTTGTCTGTTTCTGAGGCTATGTTCACATTTCTGAACTGCGTCTGTAAATTAATGCTCTGTATGCAAATTAAAATCTGACAGATTTGCCTTCCATTTTGGTGAGAGTAATATCTCAAC
>WEIT01037272.1:51094-63645 GCA_013389985.1 Dryoscopus gambensis | reverse complement strand
GGGGGGAGGGTCCCACAACACTGTATGAATTTATATACTTCTCCTCCTCTCCCTGTTTGAATATAATGTAAATTTGAATGAAATCTAGTGTCTTCTGATTCCTATAAACAGGGAGAATTAAGTAGGATGTTAGAAGACATCTTCTAGATTTCTTTTTCCTTGGCCCTGTAAGTGATCTTTTGTACTGCTTTAAATAGAACTTTCGAATATTTAAGATTTCCTAACCAAATTAAGGAGATCAAAAGTTCCTTTTTTTCAAAGAGCTTCATGTATCAAAGTTGTTCCATTGTTCTAACTTTGAAAAAAGTAAAGTTATTAAGCTCTTTATGAAGGAAGATATTTTTAAAAAATCTTCACTGAATAAAACATGTCCTTTACCCTTGTAAAATGATCTTTTTTTACAGCTGCCAAAAATAATTTAAAATGGAAAATTGAAATATTTTATTTAAATCAAGTTATACAGGTTCTTCAAATTGATACCTCAGCAAAACATAAACTAATTTATTAAGGACGTAACTTTTGTATCAGCTATTTTGTTGGAAAATTCTTCAAACAATGTTTTAACAGAAAGCTTTAAGATATTTAATAAAGTTTTGCTATTGGATTCAAAGTGTTAAGCTTGCACAGATATCTGCGGCATTCCTAATATATCTTAACTTTGCAGCTTCAATCTTTTGCAGCTTTTATTAAAGCATGTATAGTAACTACAGAAAGACTATACAGGATATCTAAAGGATTACAATAAACCTTGGGTTTATATTTTTGAATGAGAACTGACAATAAAACATAGTTTCACAAAGTATTCAAATTAACCTTTAAGAATAGCTGCAGAGGTATAAAAAAAAACCTCCAAACTTTTTTTTCATTCAGACTCTTCAGTCTTCTGAAAGGTCCCTGGAGCCCTTTGCATCATCAGTGTGTTTGTGTTGGATTTCTATATAGCAAGTAATGGCAATAATGGCAATGGATTTCTGCTTTTATGAAAACTGAAAATCATTCCAGTCAGATGCCCCTAAGCAAATCTAAGCAAAATGACTTTGGGGACCATCCATTCAGATCTAAGTGATTTATAGCCGAAACCTGTCAATGAAGCAAGGAACTTCTGCATAGGAAAGTTATAAGTTACAACAACACTTTACAGACTTGAAGCTAAACCCGTATGAAAAATCATTGGGAAGAAGTAAACATTTTTCTAAGTTACATAACTAGAGATTGAAATTGTTCCTATGAAAAATAGGAGAAAACATAAAAAAACCTTGTTGTACAGTTGCATTAAGTGTTATAGAGATCTCACCTACTAAACAAAAAACTTTACACAGACTGACGCATCAAACAGTTTAATGCATCAACTTGAGAATTGTTGTGCATTTGTTTACTATCATTATTTTTTTCTCTTTTCATTAAAATGCACACTCCTCATATTTGAAGGTGGTCTTGCTCCCTAAATGGTCTCAAATAAGAAAAATATGGCATGAAACAACTATTACTGCTTTATTATATAAAGTATGCAGCATCACATTACACTTGTACAATACTATGAATTTACTAAATTTACTACAAGAGTTCAGCAAAAATAGCATGTTTATGGGTTAGAAAGCTCTTTCATGATTTGGGGGTCTGTGAAGCATCTGTTCCTTTGAGCCTTCTCCTTGCTTCAATGTTATGCTGATCTTAGCATATGTCTTTAGAGCAGAAACATCATGGCCTGATTTTCCTCTCAAGGAGGAAAATAAAATACTATAATACTGAAATCTTAAGGCTTATACTATAACACAAACATACTAATGAGAAGTATGGTATGATGAAGTTAAGCACATAGCCTTACAGAGAGATGTAAGTACAGAGATGTCTTCGGACAGGTTGTGCTCTATTTGAAAGTGCCCCAAAGTGTATCAATGAGCTTTTTTCATTCTTCAGCGTCCACCAAGTTTACTTGTGGAGAATGCTTCAGAAACTGTGGATCAAGCTGGTATATCACACAGGTTCAGGAAAGGTCAGTGTCTCAGAGGGAGGCATTCTCTCCCTCTGCTGCCAAGGGAAAGTCTAGGAAATACACTGAAGTCAGGAGAAGTGGGGACAACTGTAGTTATAGTCTGCCTGAACGCCATTCAGCTACTCACTTTGCACATTGACCACTAAATTCTTTTCCCTAGAGGCACACAGCTGAAGCAGTGAATATCCTTCTTTGCAAGATTCTCTAAACTTGTAGCTTGGGCAAAATTTGAAGAGATATACATAGTCAATTACCCAGTGGGAAAATAAGGTCTCCTAGTATCACTCCAGGTAGTGAGTAAACATCATGGCACCATTTTTTTAAAGCAACATCCTTAAAACAACTTAATAATAAACAAATGGGACCTTCTCAACACTTTAGAGGAAGGGAGTGTATTTACAGGTACATATAAGACTGTCATCCCTGTATTTGATGGTGTATTGGGTTTCCATGGCCAAGTTTTGGTAGTCTGGGGGCTACAGGGGTGGCTTCTACGAGAAGGTGCCAGAAGCTTCCTCCATGTCCAGCAGAGCCAATGCCAGCCCGCTCCAAGATGGACCTGCCACTGGCCAAGGCTGGGACAATAAGAAATGATGGTAATGTCTCTGTGATAACATATTTAAGAAGGAAAACCAAAACTATTGCACAGATGTAATTGCAGCCAGAGAAGAGTGGGTGAAGAACATGTGGGAGAAACAACCCTGCAGACACCAAGGTCAGTGGAGAAGGAGTGGGAGGAGGTACTCCAGGCACTGGAGCTAAGATTCCTCTGCAGGCTGGGGTGCAGATCATGGTGAAGCAGCTGTGCCCTGCAGCCCATGGAGGTCCACTGGGGATGCAGAGATTCACCTGCAGCCCTTGGAGAAGACCCACACTGGACCAGGTGGATGCCTGAGAGGAGGCTGTAAACCAGTAGAAGGTCTGTGCTGGAGCAGCGTCCTGGCAGAGACCTGCAGACCCATGGAGAGAGAAGCCTGCGCTGGAACAGGTTTTCTGGTAGCAGCTGTGACCCTGTGGGAGACCCACACTGGAGCAGCCTGAAAGGCTGCACCTTGTTGAAGAGTGATCCACATTGCAGTAGTGCGTAAAGAACTGTCGCCTGTGGGATGGACTCACATTGAAGAAGTTCATGGAGAACTGTTATAAAATGTTAAATCATCCCTGTCCTACTAAAGAATTAATTAAGGAAAGGTGGGATATATATTGCCTTGTCAATTTGAAATTTGAAAATTTTCTCATGCTTTGGGAGATAAAATCAACACAGGGTTTTGAAACTAGGTGTCACTCTATTAAAATAATTACAACTATATAAATTGGCAAAGATTCGCTGTACAGCTGAAAAAATTCTGTTTGTGTATCTTTGAAAGTTCCTTAGGAAGTACCTCAAATCTTTTAATGGTTAATATTTGTAGAAATATTAGAACTGTAGAAATATTACAAATATTAGAAATATTTAAAAAGTAGACCACCAGGATAAACTGACACTTCATCTGTTCAAAACTCTAACTCTTTTTCCGTCAGGAAACTCATTGAGAAATTAAGGTACTAAAGCATTACAGGGAATAGTGTGATTCTGCAGATCAGTGACTCAATATTCTGTTAGATCAGGGGAAATATCATCTCTGTGACTATTTCAGGACCTATTATTAAAACAATGAGTATCTCGTCAGACACAGTTATGTTTTATCCTGTCTTCATCTGAACCCTGACACATAGCAGACATGAGAGTGTCATGGTTGAACCCCATTCGGCAACTTGGCACGCCACAGCTGTTCACTCACTCACCATCCCCACTGGGATAGGAAGAAGAACTGAGAAAAATAGTAAAATTCATGGGTTGAGATAAAGACAGTTTAATAGATAAAACAAAAGACACACACACAAGCAAAGCAACACAAGGAATTTACCACTCCCCATTGTTAGGCAGGTGTTTGGCCACCTCCAGGACAGCAGGGCTCCATCACATGTAGCAGTGACTTGGGAAGACAAATGCCATCACTCCTCCCACCATCAGTTCCCCCTTCCTTCTCCTTCCCCCAGCTCTGCATGCTGAATGTGACACCATATGGTATGGAGGATCCGTGTGGTGAGCTGGCATCATCTGTCCTGTCTGCGTCCCCTCCCAGCTAATTGTGCAGCCCCAGCCTTCTCACTGGTCAGGGTGATGAGGAGCAGAAAAGGCCGTGACTCTGTGTAAGAACTGCTCCGCAATAATGAAACCATTCCTGTGTTATCAGCACTGTTTTCAGCACAAACACAAAACACATCCCCATATGACCTATTAAGAAGAAAATTAACTCTATCCCAATCATAACCAGCACAGAGTGTAAACTTCCTCAAGTTAAAGAAAGATTTTAAAATATCCTATTTCCTTCCCCAGAGTTCCATTTTTTCATCCCCTCTGGGCAGAGTGATGTTTGCTCACTTTTTCAAATGCTGTAACTTGCTGCATTCAGGTCAGGATCTCAAATGGATGAAAGCATTTTCTGAAATCCATTGAGCATCTAAACTTTAGAGAAGGATGAATCTTAGGATATAAGTCTGTTCACATTTTCTGCTGAATGGTTTCACACTGCTCAGCTCAAAATTCTGAGTCAACCAAACTACTTAAGAAGCTGAGGTACACTATACAGAAAAAAAATGCCCAAAACTTATTTATTGCAGTACTTACCTCCTAGGCATCAGACTTTATTTGATCTAGGCTTAGCTCGCATTTTTTCTAAGTTTTCTAAGCATTTTACTCTAAGTTTTTGCTAATAAAGCACTTGACATGTCTGTCAAGTGTTAATGCAGAAATCAGCATTTTGATCATGTCTGAAGGCCTTTATAAAGGCATAGGTCAAAATAGAAATTATGGACTGAAATGCTCTGACAGCATTGTGTCTAAGATCAAATAATGCTAACTGTCCCTTTTGTCTTTAGTGCCTGAAAATCCAGTTACTGCAGATGCTATTTTCCTCAAACATCCCTTTAGAGGCAGATGAATTCTGTATTTGCCCTGCATATCAGGGATCGTGACTCATTCTGTCAAGCACTCTTCTTAGATTTACTGTTTATTTGACCTTGAAAATATGAATCCATGACTGGATGCATGGGTTGACTGCATATTGCTTACAAGCTCCTGACAGCCAGAAAAACAAATTCCTCTTAACTAAACAAATCATCTTTCCATCTATCTCTTCTTCCCTTTAGGTACTTCACATGGTTAGAAGAATTTAAGATGATTCATGAAGAAATAAAAAGCCCTAGAACCAGTTTTGCGGAAAAAAAAATTAAAAACATAATTAATTTTCAATTACCTAATGACAGTCAGAAGCCAGATTCATGCTGGAAATGAGCATTAGTTGAAAACTAACCCCAGGACTTGCAATCATTCCAACTGCTGGTTCCTTCAGATGTTTTTCTTCCTTCATTTACAATAATTTTTCCACTGAGTCTCATTAAAAATGTGAAATCTCCTGACCAAGAAACCCACCTGTCTTCATCTCTTCAGAACAGAGTTTTCATTTTACAGTTCTTCAATGAATGATGATTGCATATTGCATGGGGTGCTAGAAGGGGCAGTTTAACTCAGTAGTGTGTAGTAAAGAGGTAAAATATAAAGAACCTGTGTTTCGTACATTCTCAAATGCTTCTGCATTCACAAGTGATTCCACTCCAGAAGCCTGAAGGTTCCTCCACGATATGTACATATTTGTTTATATATTTGTGTTATGATGTCTCAGGTCACTGCTTACATTCTGGAAACTGATTCCAAAGGGGCATTTACAGGGCAGGCAACATCCAGTTATTCCCCGGCTCCAGCATGGGTTCCTCCTACAGATGACAGTCCTCCATGAACTTCTCCCATGTGAGTCCTTCCCATGGCATGCAGTTCACAAATCAGAGTGAGCCCCTTCCATGAGGGTCACAAGTCCTGCCAGGAACCTGCTCTAGCATAGGGTCTTCTCTCCATGGAACCACAGGTCCTGCCAGGATCCTGCTCCAGGGCAGGCTTCCCATGGGGTTATAAACTCCTTCAGGCATCTACCTGCTCCAGAGAGAGTCCTCCAAAGGCTGTAGGTGGATCTCTGCTCTTCTGTGGATCTCCATAGGGCTACAGGGGCACAGCTGCTTCACCATGGTCTGCCCCACGGGCTGCAGGGGAATCTCTGCTCTGGCTCCTTGAGCACCTCCTGCCCCTCCTTCACTGACTCTGGTGTCTCTGCAGTGCTGTTTCTCCCACATATTCTCGCTCCCCTCCATATTCTCCAGAGGCTTTTACCATTGCACGGTAGTTTTTCCCCCTTCTTAAATACTTAAATTATTATTTTTATTATTATTATACTTAAATTATTAATTAAATGTTACTGATGGGTTTGGCCTTGGCTAGTGGTAGGTCCATCTCGGAGCTGCCTGGCATTGGCTCTCTTGGACCTGGAGGAAGTTTCTGGCAGCTTCTCACAGAAGACACCCCTGTACACCCTCCCCTACTACCATAATTTGGTGACACAAACCCAAAACAGAGAGGCAGGGGGATAATATCATTAAATAGATTTTTTAAATATATGCAGTTTTTACTAATTATGGGCTGGTAGTCCCTTTATAGAAATACGTATTTTAAACTAAGCAGTCACTCTCTTGAAAACCTTTTTTGATTCCATAATCTCAATTAAAGACAAAGATGAATTTGGGGAAAGGAAAATAGTAGTCTTAACTGGGAAAGGAAACAGTATCACTGATGCAAAACTACACAAAATTTTCCCTACGTTTTTAAATAATAGCAGTACAATATTGAGAAAATTCTCTCTTCTCAAAACTTTAGAGATAAAATTAAAGTATGTTCAAATAATTTTTAAAGTTTTTTCAAAACATAGAGAAAACAACAATATAGGTTTCATCACAAAAAAGAGTGTGCGATGTTAGAGCTCCTCTGTTATTTACTTTTCTCTCTATGATACATAGGAACTGGCAACTGTAAATTACTTCAGCCTGCTGGCAGTAGAAATTTTTCCAAGGCTCATGTGCAAATTCTAAGCATAGAGTTATGCCATGCAAAGAGAACCTTAAGCTACTTTAAGTATTTTAATAAAATTAGAGCAAGGTTATTACTGAACCTGTGTTATGGAAGAAAAATAAGCTGCTGCTTTGCTGCTTGAAATTATTCAGTCAATCAGTTTCGGGCCTGAAATCTGTTCTGATTTCCCATTTCCCATGCAATGTATGAGAAACTCAAAAGTATTCAGGAAGTATATTAGTATATTGGAAAACTACTTTAAATTGGCTAGAAGCCTAGAATTCTACATCCTCTAGAGGTCAAGTCTTCCAGTTCATCATGAAAAATGCCTGGGAATAGTTTTAAGCATGATACTTTGCCGTATTTTAAAACTGTGAAAACATTTCATAAAAAAAGTACAACATTATAATTTTATGTTTTGCTAATGTTGCAGAACATATTCAAATGAAAGTTGGTTAAGGAAATTAACTTATTCATTAACTGAATGGATGGGTATGATTCTAAGACTGCAAAAATAAAATTGCTTTATCATTTCATCTGTATTTAATATCCATAGCTTAGTGAAAAAAGACTGAGCATAAATGTAAAACTAAGGAAGGCTAATGTCTAAATACAGTGTGTATTTGAAAGGAAGACCAGAATGACTGCATGTCTCTGATATTGTCTTTATAAGTATGCCAAGGAATCAATTCACTCCAAAAAAATAAAATATGCACAACACTCTAATGACAGCAAAAGTGCAGATGAATTTTTCGTACAATAAAAATATGATATGAAAAAACACTAACTAAGACAGCCTCACAATAGCAGCTCTGACAAAGTAAACGTCCCTGGGCTGTTTTTCCATGATTACATAATGGACTTTAAGTGCAAATATGCAGAAACATAACATTATTTTTAACATCTTCTGCCAGAAGAAATGGGAATTTATTTACTTCTTAGTGCTCACAGGTAATTTCCCTTGTCTACAGGCATCTTCAAAGTCAGAGTAAGATGCTACATATGGAAAAGTGTGTTTGCATGAGATAACATTGGAAACAGATCCTCATGCAACCCCCTTTATACTTTTACGGTTTGTCCTTTGTATGACACAGATGAAACAGATTTTTTTTGTGCCAGCAATAATATTCTTCCTTATTAGGAAGAAAGTAGCATTTTTTCAACACAAGAGTACATTTGTCTGAACCAATTAACAAAATGTGAATGACATAACTGTAGTATCTCCTAATGGTCTCTCTGAACCGAGAGCATTAGTGTGTTTTATTTATATTTCTTTAAGGCCACGTAAAGCCATTTCTCAGCTTTTTTATCCTTTCCAGAAAAGATTATCTAACTGCCAAATTTAAAGAACATTTGGACAAGACCTAACCTTGAAGTTGTAATCTAAGCCTGAATTTAAAAAAAATGATTACATATAAGGTAGACTGATCTATCTAACTCATTTATACAAAAAATAAACTACTTAATATTCATTGTATTAAATTCTTACTGAGAGAAAATTATTTTTCCTGGTCTCTTGATGAGAAGTGCAAATAATGATGTATAATTTTTGTGATAAATATATATAAAGACCAGAATTTAAAAGATTTTGTTTTGTTTATTCAGTACCAGAGCAAGGAGTTGCAACATGAAGCTGTAAATCTATCATCTCTCATCATCATTAGATTTAAAATTATAGTCAAAAGAGAGATAGGATGGCTGCTAATGGTACAAATATTTTAATGGGCAATGGTCAAGATGTGCTCTGTATATATTAAATAACACTGTCTGGTTGACTGACAGTGTCATGCTGATTGGTTAAGATGCAGACAGTGCCACAGAGCACTGATATACACATTAACATGATCAGCAGTATCACATACAGAGGGACTAATAAGGGGTATGTTTCACTGTGAATGATTAGATAAGATTAGGTGAGATTGTATTTTCTATGGCACTTGCTGCTTTAAAAAGAAGCATTTATGATAAAATATTCTAAACCTTCTGACTTGTTTACTTTCACACACTTTAATGCCAACTAACCAGTAGGGTTTTTTCATGGAGAATGACCCCTTTTCCTTTCTGGATTTTTTTTTTTTTATCTACACTCACATTTTCCATTTTCTTCCAGAGAAAAAGCACTGATTGAGGCATCAAATAAGATAATCAAAGAGAAGAAAATCTTGCCATGTTTAAGTAGCCTGACTGATATATAAGTAAGTTAGAATTTCACTGCTACTTTTTTTGAGTAATTACATCGGTAAGCACTTTCAGAAATGATTAAGAGAGGGGTCTTAATATATTCGTAACAGAATAACATGCTTAATCATTACTGTTCTTCTCAACTTTTCCCTTCCAGTATTTTATCACACTACAGTGCAGTCTAAAAGTTCATGTAAGTTTCTAATCACATCCTAGCCCTAGCACTTGCTAGAAGAGACTGCAGACAAATTTTGAGAGGTTATACACAAGGCATAGTATGATTTTTCCAAGACCATATTCCAGCCAAGAGTGGAATCTGCAATAGAAAGTTGCATCTCTCAAAACCAAATCAAGTTTTTCACAAAATGTGTTCTACAAACCTCTTAGAAATAGAAATTATTGTCTTTAAACAACTGCAGCACCAGTTGGGCACTTTGTACTTGTTTCTCAAGATGGGCTGTAACTATAGGGGAGAGAAAGGAAGAAGCTGGTATGATGAGAGAAGCAAAATTATTGTAAAGAAGGGCCCTAGAAAAATAAAGAAAAAAATACAATAAAATAAAAATTGTATCAGTGACAGTGAGAGGTTTAGTCAACATTCTCTATTTTTCTCTAGACAAACACATAACTAACACTCAAATATTTGCCACAGGGCTATATCTGCAAAGAAAAAAAAAGTTCCATTTTTTTTTTTATATTAAACTATTTCAAACCTCAAATGAACATTTTCCTAAATTAATCTGGACTTTCTTCTGCCAGTTCTAATCTGAGAAGATGGCTCTAAAAATTGTGGAATATTTTAATGAAGGGAAAAAGTCTACAGTAAAGCCCTTGAGACTTCTGAGAGATAATTTCAGTCTTACAAAGTGATAAGAATACTGAGGAAGGATGACAAAAAAGACATATGAAATCAGATTTTAAGGGAATGTGAATCAGAATGTATTCTATTTTAATATTGCATTAAGGGTTATATCTAGAATGTTCATGTTTAATATAAAATTGAAATGTTAAACTGCACAACAATTATCAAACCTCTTTCTGCTGATCATCAACAGAAAAAGAGTTTGGATTTTGGTGTTATCTGTCTTTTCAGCATGGATACTCTGTTTTAGAAAGCAATCATGCTGATCATCATCAACGCACTATATTCTGGATTAGAATTTTTGGGTTTAGTTTTTTATCTGAGAAATACTTTGAATCACTCTAAGTTTATTAGTGAATAGCAGAAACTGAACAAAGGCTAAGCATGTAATACAAATCAGATACAAGAGCCTTTCGTCATTACAATGATGCTTTATTTAGCGTTATTTAGCATAGTATTACTGTATCAAAGTCCTCAGGCAAGGCTGACATGAAAATTTAGTTGGGATGAACAGAATTTCCAGCTAATGTCTGGAAATTAGCTAGTGAACATTTATGTTCAGGTCCCACATATTAACTGAGACTTGAAGTGAAAAGCAAGTAAGTTCAGGCTAATCACCTGAAAAAAACTGCCATCTTTTTTTTTAGATGAGAGATACTTGAAATGAAAGCTAAAAATACACCCATGAAACCAATGTACAAGATGAAAAACACATTTGATATCTACATGTACAAGAGAAAACTCTTTTCTTCTTTAGGAATTAAATATAATTAACTATTGTTTCCTGGTGAAAACAAGATTAAAATTTTAAAATAAATTTAGAGGTTAATGAAGGGAAATATATTTATATACATAGATGGATATATACATATACATATACATATATATGTTTTGTGGTTGGGTTAGTGGAAGCATATAATAATTCTGCACAATCTTACTGAAATCCTACTTCTATATTGATATAAGAAATCTACTTTTTAATGCAAATTGGAATTCAGAAATTGCTAAATCATGCATGAAAATATTACAGAACTGAAAATTTATGGAGATTACGAAAGTCAGTCCTGGTTTTCAGCTCTGGTGCTTTCACCACAGAGTATGAAAGCCATAAAAATTGCTCACACAATGAAAAGAGAAATCCACTGAAATACAGCTTATGCTGAGAGCAGGTGCCCTTTAAAACATTCTTATTTTTCCAACATTCCTCTTAGCTTTAAACCAACATACCCAGTTCTGCCTGCATTTTATCTGATAAATTAATTATATTAAGGATCTTGTAATTGTTATCATTTTACAATCAGGATAAGACTATTAGCCAATATTTTAAATGGGATATTTTAGAAAATACAGCAAGAACTGTAGAAAACAAATGCCAAGGAACCATATGTGCAAGACTTATTCATTTAATGCAGCTAGTTTTATTTATTCAATATAGACTTGAAATGTACTTACAAGCAGGAATTATATATTTGGTTTTCATTCTAAGAGTTATGCATATAAGAAAGGCTACTCCATCAGTGTTCTAGCAGGGCTGCACTTTTGAATCTTATTTTGCAAACATCTCTGACTTGGTGTCCATTGATTTGTGATTCCTTTTGAATAAAATAAAACTGCAAGATGCACTTGAGGAATCCATCTTAATAAAATGTACAAGCAAAAGGGTATTTCAACTCAAACTAATCCAAATTTAATAACCTTGAAATGGGTATATTACAAATTCAAGGAACAGCAGTCAACTAATGTGGAAGAGAGACATGATTTCCAGTTCAAATTTGAACTTTTTTCTTGAATCCTGAATTTTCCTATTCCAGCTCTGTGGTTCACATCATACAAACTGAGGCAAATAAACACATTTCCTTTCACAGGAAAGGAAACTGGAAGATACATTACGGAAGTTAATTTATTGTGCTCCAACTCCTGGTAAATCCAACAGGCCAGACTAGGTTATACTAGAGCTGAAGTAAAATCCCCAAGAGGCACTGTGGATTTTGGATCCTCAACACCAACTGCTTCACTCTACGGTTTTGCTCCCCAATATTTATTATAAGGATGCAATCAGTCACAAATATCCCTTTCTTTCATTCTTATGAACCAGGTCTCACCTCTGCCAGCTATCATCACAGGATCACAGAATCTACTAGGCTGGAGAAGACCTTTGAGGTCATCAAGTCCAACCTATGACCTAACATCACCTTGTCAGCTAGGCCATGCCACTAAGTGCTGGATCCTGTCTTTTCTTAATACCATCAGAATCACTTGAGGCTTTTAGTTTCTAATTAACACTGAATTCAAAACTTCAAGTTTAGAGATTACAGAGAGTAGCAAACAAAAATAAATGTACACTGACACCACATAAACACACAGTTTTGCTTTTGGCATTAAGCTGAAGTGATTGCCAAATTTTCCACAGTCAGAAATCTCCAGTCTTTCAATTACTTCTCCTTTTGAAAGTTTAATCAGTATATTTTTTATTACTTACTTCTAGTTAAGTTAAAAAAAAAAAATCAAAAGATAATGCT
>WEIT01037272.1:15408-49911 GCA_013389985.1 Dryoscopus gambensis | reverse complement strand
AGGTTTGAAAATTACTGTGTAGCAGTGTCTAGTTGCTTGTAAATCCAAGCCTCAGAGACAAGGCATGTCAAAGAAAAGGAATTTCCAATATGGAGACAATAAGTAGATGTCAGGCTGTGCCTTTTCTGTTTTTCCTTCAAATATATTTCTAAAAGAAGATAAATCCTTTGAAGTTTAGGCTGATTTGAAAAATTAAGCTGTCAAAGTTCAAACTGCTGCTTAATTTTGCAAACCTCACTGTTGCATAACCTCAAACACTTTGATCTTTTTTAGCTGCTTTACACTGGGACTTTGAGCTTCTACTTCTTTTTATGTAACTGAAATGTCACATAAAAGTGTATGTTTAAATACATTTTTTCTAATTGCATACATACAAAAGTATGGGAAAGGTCTACATTTCCACAATGTAACATTTCACTCATTTTTTAATGTGTGGATGTTTGTGATCTGAATTCTACCCTTTTTTTAGAGTTCTCCACACTACCTAAGAAAACAACATTAAGAGCTGCTCTATCAGACAAACTGGTGTCCTGGTCATTAGGGTCGTTATATGTCCCAATGCATATTTTCAGGTGGATGCTCTGTACTTCATGCACTCAAATAGTATGTTCCTAATTGCATTGTGCCCCTCATTATTAACTCTCTGCATAATTTTCTAATAGTGAAGGGAATATTTTGCCACTAAAGTGGTTGTGTATTACTGCTATGTTGTTGTGCACAATTAAACAGCTGTTGCATCAGGAATGTTGGAAAGGTGACTGCGTTTTATTATGCTCAGTGAATACATTTTGTTGTATGCCTCTGTGATAAGGACAGCCATGAGACAAATTGTGTTCATCATGTATGTCTCCTACCCCTCACTCTGCCAACCAATCCATCTCCTTAGAGCTATGTCTAGCTTATGTGAACTTTTTAACAAGCCTCAAAAAAGTCTTTTGGAGAGGTATTCCTGGGCACAAAAACTTCCTCTCCATAGTTTTATGTGAGAAGAATACTAAATAGACAGAATTCAGATGATTTTCAATCTACCTTCTGAAACCACACTAAACCAAAGGGCACATACTCAAAACAAAACAAAGCAAAAACACCTCTGTACAACTAAACACAGAATGATGACCTATATCAAATTATATACAGCTTATCCTGGTGGAAACATTTCTTCCCTTACTGATTTTTGTCAGAAAGAAATATTTCATACGACATGAAAAATCTAAACAAGTACAAATATACTTGAAGCTTCTGTGAGGAATGAAAAACACACAGATTTTTATAGAAGAAATCTCTTCTTCATCCAGTAATGTATCAGTTTTCCTTTCAGTGAAAAATTGTTCTCAACCATTAGTTAAGATAATCACCCAAGACTATACCGAAGAGAATTGAAATCAAAGATGATGAGACAAGCATCTTCACTACACACTCTTCAGGAGGTGGACTAGTGCGCAGAAGGAAAATGAAAATAAATACATGAGCAGTGTAATTTATTCTAGACTGTTCCTATCACATGTGCAGTAGAAAAGTGTATTCACTGATCATCACAAATACTCTCAACTGAGCTTCACAGACTGAGTTTTCTGTTTAAAAGAAATCCTTTACATATAAAATATATCCATAGTCATTGAAATAGCTAGAATGATTCTACAGATCAGTAAAATAATTTTGAAGAAATAGTCTGTTCTTTAACAGAAGATGGAATGATAGTTAAATTTCATTTTTCCTAGATGAGGACTCTCACCTCCTCCTGGAGTTAGATAAAAGCATAAATCAACATACAACCAGAAAATTTTGTGAGTAAATCCAATATCCAGTAATTCATTGGCAACAAAGCTTACGGAAATTCATAATTATTTAGGATCTTTGTATTCTCATATAAGCCTTGTTGAATGCAAGATTAAGAGCCTTGAGGCCTTAGTTTGGCTGGCAAAGCCATCAGAATAGCATCTCAAATGAATTATTCTTCATAGTCAACCTGTGCTGTGTTTCAAAAATTGATGTTTACAAATAGGCAGACCATAATAAAAAAATCTAACTCCTCCCTCAAACCGTAATATTTTTTCCATCTAGTAAATGTTTTCCAAGTCATTCATTCCCTTTCTTTGTGAAATGTGCCGTAACTGGAATACACGATGGTGTAAGAGATGAGTTTGACTGGAGTAAGCCAATAAGCATTTGCCCTGTATGTCACTGGAGGAGGATGAAAACTCTAGAGGTTCCAGTACACTGAGAATGAAGGAGGCTTACTGAATTATATACGCAAATGAGTAACATAATCAGCACAGCACTTGATTTAATTTCTTATTAAATTCTGCTAATTACAGACTGTCCCCAAACCCTTACTTTTGATGTGTTGCATAATTTTGTACTGAAAATACTTACTGCTCTGTTAAGGGGCAATTTATCACTCAGAAGAGTCACTCTGGGTTCTGAGAGACATACTGTGTAAAGGATTTTTAGGAGCGATGGGAGATGTGATAGGTGAAGTGCATGCACAACTCATCCGTCTTAATGAGACATCAGGAGCCAGGGTCCATTTTAAAGGAGTTTCTACATTCAACAACAGGAGCTCTTCCCAAGTTGGCTGTGCCAAGGACTGAAAGAATAGGTTATACTAATAGAATTCATTGATGTTTAGGAACACAAAAAAGTGTTTGTCTTGCATGCTGTTATAAGCATTTATGAGGTCATAATCAGTCAAGCATTCTGAACACTCAAATGTGGCCAAGGTACAAATACTCTTCACATGAACCTTTGCATCTCTAGTTAATGTTCTGTCTCATGAGAAGAACACTAACTAGTCTGAAAGACCTTTGAAAAAAATGGAGTATGCAATGTAAGAGAAATAACGATAACACAACTACCTCAATATTTAATATATCAGAAATATTTTATGAGCTCCTAATTTAGATATCACTCCATCAAAATATTTTCCTTGATGTAAAGAAAAGAAGATTTTTGTCTGAATCATAATAACCTATTTTCTGTTTTTCTAGAAACATTTTTTAAGATTAGTTTTACTTTTCAATTCCAAAGTTTGGTTTCTTCCCCCCCAAAAATTTAGTTATTTTGTTAACGAACACATGCCTAAAGAAACAGAAATATTGACAGATGGAAGGACTTGATAGTAAGACACTTCTAAGAACCCTTCCTTCAATAACATTGATATCTTCTCACTACTTTATTTACTGTTTCCAATCTCTTCATAAATCACATATGGGCTTAGTAGTTCAAGAGCTTTCTAGTATATGAAAAAAGGTAAAATAAAATAAAATAAAATCAAAACCATACACATTAAGAGACTTCAATATTATCATAATTCTGGGTGTTCAAATGTTGGCTAAAAATGAACTGCACAAAATTCACAAGTAAAATTTTGCTGAGTACAATACCATATTGTACTTTATGACATCACTTTAATCAGTCCCAAATAATCCACACAAATGCTCATCCACCTGTAAATACTGCTCAGATCAAGAATATTAGGACAAAAGAGAACATTTCAGTTGAAATGTCTCACTTACCCTCACAATTGCTAATAAGACATGAGACAAGCATACTGTTGAGAAGTGTAAATTGCCCGCTATGCAGAATTTATCTCTGGTTTAATGTAAGAGCTATTCAAAGGCTGATACAAAGCAGAGCTATCTGTAGGAGGCAAATCAACTGTAGGAAGTGGCAACTTATAGATTAGGACCCTTTCTCATGAAGTTATGTAAATGTGTGCTTATTGCAAATATAAGAAAACCTAAATAAGCCAGTGGAAACATCTACTGGACAAAAATTTAAACAGCTTGAACCCAGCTAGAGATAAAAGGTTTTTCTCCCTAAAGGTATGAGCCTTTTCATCTTTATAAATACAACATTAGAGAGACAAAAAAAAAAACCCCAGAATGCACTTTAATTATTTTTGGCCACATTAATTGCATGTTTGGTTTTTCTCATATGAGCAATTTCTTTCAGTTTAAAAGTATTGTGTTTAAAATATATGTATAAATCCAGTTTTTACCCCATTATATTTATAGGTAATTTGGGTGTAGGTAAATATAGAATCACTAAATCCAAAGGAACTACATGCCAGCTGAAATTAAAATAGAGTGTTCATTATGCACAGGAGGAAGAACTTAGAGTGAATGAATAAATGGCTAACAAAAATGAGAATTCAGAACTCTGAAGATGCCAGAGTCAGTAAATAATTTCTTTATGGTTCATTGTTTCCCTTTCCCTTGCTTTATGTAATACAATACATTGATGTACATTAACCTTCTCTCCAGTGTGCCAGTGGGCTTCTTCTGGGTCATCCTTATTGTCCTTCTGTTATCTAATATTATCCAAACATCTTTTCTAGATCTGTTAGAAGAGTGCTTTTCCTGGCCTGCTGTATTACCTCTGAATTTCTTTACACTTAGAAAACACAGAACTTCTTAAACTAACCACAGAATGAATATCAAGCTATTTAACAATGAAAATTTCTGGATAGAAAATTACAATTTTACTTTTCCACAACCTGTGTCAATTAGAGGAAATACCATCAAATTATTTCTTGTTGAAGAGCAATTTCAAGCTGGGGTAGTAGAAAATGAACTGACATCAGCAGAAAATGAAAACTACCTCCCATGTCTAATACAGTCCTTGTAACTCAAAAGGTTATCACAGATTCATAGAATTACAGAATGCTTTTGGTTAGAAAGGAACTTTAAAAATTGCCTTGTTCCAACCCCCCATCATGGACAAGGGACGCCTTCTATTAGACCAGGTTGCTCAAAGCCCCATCCAACCTGGTCTTAAACACTTCCAGAAGTGGGACATCCACAACTTCTCTGGGCAACCTGTTCCAATACCTCACCACAGTCACAGTAAATAATTTCTTCCTGTTATCTCATATAAACCTATCCTCTTTCAGCTTAAAGCCATTTCCCCTTGTCCCATCACTTCATGCCCTTGTAAAAGGTCCTTTTCCAGATTTCTTGTAAGCCCCTTCCAGGTACTGGAAGGCTGCTATAAGGTGTTCCAAAAGCCTTCTCTTCCCCAGGCTGAACAAGCCCAGCTGGCTCAGCCTGTCTTCATAGCAGAGGTGCTCCATCTCTCTGATCTTCTTGCTGGGCTCTTCTGTACTTGCACCAATAGGTCCATGTCCTTCCTGTGCTGGGGACCCCAGAGCCGGATGGAGCACTTCAGTTGGGATCTCACCAGAGCAGAGCAGAGCAGAGCAGAGCAGAGGGGCAAAATCCCCCGCTGGCCACACTGCTTTTGATGCAGCCCAGGCCGTAACTGGCTGGGCCATGTTCAGCTTCTCATCAGCCAACAGCCCCACGTCCTTCTCCTCAGGGCTCCTCTCGATCCATTCTCTGCCCAGGCTGTATTTGTACTTGGGTTTGCGTACATCCAGATGCAGGACCTTGAACTTGGCCTTGAGGTTTGCACAGGCCCACTTCTCAAGATTCTCAGTGTCCCTGATGCTAAGGCATATACACTATAAAGCTGTTGTTGCAACGCAGCACTAAAAAGTTGTGTACTGATAGGTGAATTATCCTTAAAAATGGATTAAAACTTTTCTAGTCCTCTGCAGACTGCAAAATTTAGTAGACATCAAATTAGAGCAGGGTTCAAATCATGTACATGTAGGCAAAACTGAATATTTTTGTTCCACTTTCCACCCCATTCCTCATACAGACGTTTAGCAATTCTTAGGTCTGCAGCACGTTTTTGCCTTGTTTAGTCTGATATTTCAGGAAGGAGATAAATTCAGAAATACTAAATAGAAAAAAGCATGATTCTTGAAGACAGGAAGATTTCATGATTAATTAGATTGTTTATAATTATATTTAGAAAGAGGAAAATAAAAATTGGAAAGGTTTTCCTAAATCTGTGGTGTACAGAAGAAAAAGTTCTTAACTGATTTTTTGAGTCAAGGTAATAATCTAGCCTCTGCAGGCAGGTCCTCACTCCTGAAGGACAAGGAAAAAAAAAATACCTGATGTGCCATATATAAAAAAACCCCCAAGCAGTTGCAAAGAGACTTCGTTTTCCAGATTTAAAATGTAGTAACTTCAGCACCATTTATGTGTTTGCAGATAATTTAGAGTAACTATCAAGCTTCTGTAACTCCTCAGGGACTTATGTTAAGGCTGTTTCATGGAAATTGTTATTATGAAGCACTCAACAACATTTTACTCGTGCCTGCTACTTTTCTGATTATTGCTATTCTCCTCCTAAACTAAAGAGCAACAAACAACCCTTGAAGAGCTTGTGTTATTCTAGACAGCATAGGGTTCAAGCACTTGCACCACCTGTCCATTTTGTCATTTCCACAGCTTGCTCTGAAAACCACTAAATAAATTATACTTAGGGAAAAAACACCTGAAATGTTATGTACACTTTTCAGAGTCTTAAGGACCAGGAGCAGCACCACAGACACTAATCTTTCCTTCACCTCAACAGCAATTTAGACATCCTTGCTGTGCTGTCCTCTAGTCTACTCAAAACCAGTATTTACTGCACTAACCACATCATGATACATCCCAAGTATCATGAAAGGCGGTAGCATTTTACTATGTAATGCCAAAAAAAGAAAAAAAAATAATGATAATAAAACAGCCAAAAAAACCCTTTAAAATAATGCCTTGATTGCATCCAGAAAACTGAAAATTCTTAACTATTTCCTAAATTCCTAAATTATTCTATTACCAAAATTCATATTTTAGGTACAACTGGTTAAAACAAGAGTATTTTAATATCATTTGTGTATTGGTTATACTGTCCAATTAACCAAATCTCTTTGTTAGGACAGTCTAACGCTGTGATCCTGATCAAGCATCAGAGTAATAACCAATAGGTTTTTGTGTACAGCAAGTAATGTAAATACGTAGCTTTGTTGCTCAGTATCCTGAAAAAACTGCAAGTTGTTTTGAGGGGTTTGAATGGCTGATTCTCATTATCAAAGTGGTCAGTCATATGTACACGTGAATCAGGTGAACAAGATGCTTAGACTTTTGATGACCTTCTCAGAAATTTACAGATACAATGGGGTTTTTTAAGCCTAAGTCCATTAGATCAATGTCCATAAGGGAAGTTCTGGATGTTATTCCAGGAAATACCACACCTGGTCACATGCTTTGGGGTGCCTAATGTCAAAGGCTAAAGGCTCTAGGAAAAAGTGAAGACTTGACAGTGGCTGCAAATCCTGATTAGAGAATTTTCTCTTATCTGCATCTCTGATCACCACAGTGCAAAGAGAGGCTGTTAATGTAGATTGCTCTCTATATTCTCTATACTTAAGCCTTAGCTTAAAAATTTCTTTGCTTTCTTCCTCAGTTTGGCCCAGCCCATTCAAATCTTGTCTCAGTGCTTCACTAGATCATTCAACTCTTCTTAACAAGCCCATTAATAACATGAATACTTTTCAAGGAGATCCAAACCATTTTTTTACTGGCCCTTCTCTCTTTCAGGTATCTACTTTCTTTGTAGACTGATGGTATTATTCATTAGTCTTCTTCACAGGCAAAAATTGAAATTATGTGCAGTTCGCTTTCCTGACATATACTAGAGAAGTGGGTTTTACTGCATGTTCTCATGGGAGTAATGTAGTAAAAAATCCACTTTGAGGCTAACCTATTTGATTTGGTCCTCAGAGCCTCTAGATATATTCCTGCCATTTGTACCTATAGACTTTCTCTCCTTACCGTCTAAATAAAATTGAAAATATAACTTGTTTAATTTAGCTGAAGGCAAATTTAATGCTGCAAAACTATTGACCTGAGAATTTAAATTTAAACCCTCTCATCAGAGAATAAGTACAAGATTTTTTAGCAAAATCCTGCCTAAAGGTTTAGCACGTGATAAATGGAGCAGAGTGTTCCAATCACTTTTTATTTTATGTGGATTATAATTCTCTGTGATCAATTTCCTCCCATTTATCTGTCTCCCTAATATGTGCATCCTGACTACTCTTTTTCTTCCATCTTTTGCTTAGATTCTTCATCTTCTCTATGGCACTTGGTTTCAGCACTATCAAAATTTATGGACTATAGAAAATTATTTCAGATTACACCCTTTCCTCAGTTTGCCACAATGATGTGCATGAATATACATTCAAATGATTTATACTAAAAGGTTTCCTAAAATATCAGATTACATTCCCTACTCTAAAACATTGTCTCCCATTAATTTTTAAGGGAGCTTTTTCTTGAATGTGTGACTATGATGTAGCATTTGCTTCACTGTAGTCAAATTTACAATATTAAAAAGAAAAGAAAACAAATCATTACAGTAACATAGCTAAGGTGAAGAGGAAGAAAAAGAAGTCAGCAGGTATAGATTTACCAAACTGAAGTACTATAACATTCATTATTAAGGATGAAGGAGTAATCTAAATATGTACCTAAAATGATCATTAATAACATTTTATAATTCCATTAAAAAATGTAGGTCTCTAAAAGCTTACTCATCCAGTATCTGATGTAGTCTAAATTACAAATATTTCTGCATACTTGAGAGCTGGAGAACATTTAGCTTACCATTATGGTCAGAAAAATTAAAAAAATAACAGGAATTTGTCTTTTGTCTCACCTAAGAACAGCAAACCATTTGGAGCAGGATACTTATACGGATCAGGGAATTACAAATATAAGTAAGAAACTTGTTTTCTTCTACTATGTTCTGACACTGACCTTCAAAGTAAGTGCAGCTCATCCCACAAGAGAATCATCAGCTATAATTTTATGAGGCGACACCCCATTCCACCCTATTCCATTGTCAAGCCATTAACAAAAAATACTCAATAAAACTGCAAGACATCTTCAGAATATATTATCTCCTCATTTGGTACTGCAAAAATGCTATTTGAATTTTTTAATTACTTGTGGATTTCTCTTTTGCTGTCTACACTTAAGCTGTACATTAGCCTGTTTATAAGACGATTCTTTCTTGGGAACTCTGAGCACGTAGCTCCTTACAAAATTAGTTTTACAAAGTCACCAAGGTCTTGCTGGTGTGCTAATTGGTGGCTTTATGGGTATCCGTACCCCTGATAGGAGTAGAAATATGCCCATAAATAGCTCTACAAAGCAAGAACTTGTACCTGCATTAATAAATAAAGCATTCACCCACTTGTCTTAGGCCAGTTACAAAGAACTCAATTTACCATTTGGCTTCAGATTTTGATATTCAATCACAGCTTCATTACATGAATTACTAATACATTAAATCTCACAGTATATGTAAAGGACTCTACCAAAAAATGAAAGTAACATTGCTAGAAGACTACAGAAAAAAAAACACTAAGAGAGCAGGAGTTTAATGAGAAAACTCTAGTCCACGTGGAAAATATAGAGGCCAGTGGGCCTGCTGAATGAGGAACGAAGGGAGTCCTCTGATGGAAAAAGTCCTAGATTCCTTTCCAGCTTATAGTGACTGAGATGGCTTCCCCTAGAATGCTCTGTTCTGTTCTGTTACGCCCTCAGAGCTTTCTGATTGGTTCCCTTCCCCTGGACCCCCGTTGCTCTCGCGGCACTTTTTGAAAACTTTGCACGAGTGCGGACGCATTGAAGATCTCTCCTGTAGAACCTCATGTGAAGATTCTCTCTGCTCATTCATCGTCGGACTGTTTGCTGGCTATCCGGTGTGACAGCGTACGTGTGTGTGCAAGTGAGCTGGTTACACACAGAGATTTCCTTAGAGACGCGTTTGGGAAGGTCGTGGCATTTTACTACCCAAGCTCGGCGCGACAGGAAAAAAGGTTCATTTTATAAAAAGAAATTATTCTAATTACTTATTTAAAAAATAAACCGTGAGATACAGTGGTACCAATAGATACAATAATGTTCAGCAGAATATTCTCTGCAGACCGAGGTGTTCATTGTGAGTGCTATGTCCTGACATCACTGGAAGAGAAAGACAAATTTGTGTTGTTTGCAAAACAACCAGTTGGACATGAACAACAGGCTGGGCTTTGCTTAAAAAGTTATTTTACTTGAATTAATAGCTGAATTACTCACGATATGGGAATTACCTGAAATCAGAGTTGATATATAAGAAATTCACTAGGTGGTCAAGTGTTCACTAACATATTTAATAGTAGCATTTTTTTTATAGCTTTGAGAAAAGACTTCAAACATTATAACTTTGTTGAGAGCTATTCCAATCAGGCCAGTTTTATGCTACCTTTTCAAATTCTCTTTCTCCATTTTCTTTTTAATATTTATCATTTCTTCTAATGCCTGGTCAATTTTTGAGTTGTCTTTTTATAACAAAGTATAGTGGATAGTCAGTCTGATTGGGTGTTCAGAGAATCAAGTCAAATTTTTTTTTCTTTATTTGACATTGAAATATATCAGCTTACTTCATGAACAGTATAGATGATATATTTTATTTTTCATGGGTAAGAATAAAAATCTGGCCCAAAATACAATTTGTCTTTAGCATAATTTGGATAGTTTTTGTTCTTTATGTGTGTGTGTGTGTTTTGGTTTGCTTGTTGCTTGTTTTAACCTCCCTCTATTGGACAGTGTGACTGCCCAAAGACAAGTTTGTTCAGTTCAATTGCAGCCAGCTTCCAGTGACTCAAAAGTATGAGTATACTCTGGGGTAATGCTTAGTTCTCAGTCTTGTTCTTCTTATTGCTTGCTACTACAAAAGATGTGTCATGACAGATTAAGGGAACTTTTTTCCTCTTCATGTACACTCAAGCTTTTTAGCTTCATTTTTGAACTTGCAGCTGTTTCCTTGATCTTGGACATTTTGGCAGGTGCTTTCATACTTTTTATTAAGTCAATCTTCAAATTACCTTTCCCTTCAAAGTTTTGAAACTTTCATAGAGAAGGCAGCCCACTTTTGAAATTTTCCATGGAGGACAAAAAGCAGGACTAAAGTCATTAAAAATATTGTCACTGGGAAGCTCAAAGGAAGCCATTATTCAACGGCATCAAGCAAATGCTACATTTGTTTCAGAAGAGAGATGATGATCACACTTCAAAAGGTTTTCTGAAGATAAAACCCTCTAACTCTTCAAAAGATAGATTTTAAAATGCAAACTTCTCCAGCATAACAGGTGATCCAAAAATGAAAACTCTCCGATTTTAAAAACATTTATTATCTGAAGTGTTCCTAAATTAGTTCCTAGTGCAATTCCAATGGACATGGATTAGATGGAGTGTATCTTTTCCAGAATATATTCCAAAAATGTTCTTAACATTTGTTAGTGCATTAACATCCATGTGACTCTGTGGTACTGTATCATTCAGCTTTCCAAATCAAGATTGTTACACAGTACTTATATTAGCAGAATTGTGCGTAATAACACTTAGTTACCATCAGTGTTTCACCATCAAGTTATGTGAATTCCTACAATAAACATACCAGGTTATTTTTACAACATTTATTTTATGTAAAACATATGACATGATGTTTTGCTCCTTAAGTCTTCATTACCTTATTTTCTTGCAGCCATCTCATATCTTTGTGTGTCTTGATGGATGGTGCAGCAGAAATAATTCCCCTCCACACTTTGAAAATTTTGGAAAAATGTCTGTATATTTTGTAGTCACAGTCTTCCATTTGAATCCAGGAATACTTATAACAAGTAAGCCTGAGAGCAAAGAGAGCAGAAGGGTGAAAAACTGAAAGAAAAAGTGAGTGAAAGAAGGATAAGGAAGCTAAGATAACCTTCAGACCATGGTTAAAGGTTCCTTTATATCTGAACCTGAGCTTTTGGCATCTCTAAAATCTAGAAGTCAAATCTGGTTCTAAATGGCCCTCAACTTCTAAAGTTCAAAGGACCCAGAAACTTTGCTCTTATATTCCCCTGTCCTAAACTTTTAAGGACTATAATATAATTCTTAGTATTGCTAATTCTTAAAGTCAAAATGAATCTGAAGTGTGTGATCCATACACACAATCTTAAATCTGGCACTCCAGATTTCTATTTGCTGCCAGCCTTCATAGGATTTATGTTGCAGTACATTCCAGAGCAATGAGGGATTCAAACAATAAAATAGAAAGCTGCAATAAAAGCAGCCATCTTGAACCAGTGTATCATTAGAGCATAAATGAAGGTGCTTGAGAGATTTCTGGTCCTTTTTTTTTTCCAAGCAGCATAGTTTTAATGAAATTATATTCCAATTTTCAAATGAAAAGGGAAACTAATTGCATTTCAGGGAAAGCACTCACTCTCTCAGCATTGGTGATATTTTTCATTTTTGTTCAGTTGCACATTAGCTAGCCCAAATTTTATAGGAACGACAGTTGTCCTTTTATCCCTGCATTTGATTTTATGGGTTGGCGGACTCTACATCCCAAGAAGTATCAAAATTTCCTGGTTAAATTTCTATGATATACTGTTAAAACATGACATTTGGTAGAGAAATATGATGAGGTGGAAATATTTTGCAAAGTGTTAGGACTGTTTCAATCAGCTGTGCTTTCTGCAATCTTAAATAGTTCATCAATTACTGTGATGTAAAAAGAGGCACAACAAAAAAAAAGGATGCACAGACTAATTTGCTCCATTCACTGTAAAGTACACAACAAATAAACATGAGATCACAGAAGTTCGTGTCTGAGTCATCATAAATATTTTCTGCATCTAAATTAGCCTGCAGGCACATACATCTTTACATATGTTTAAACCATCATACTAATTATAATGCTCTTGGTCTTCAAGATTCATTAAGTAACTGTATGTATACATTACACATATTGGTTGCATACACTAGTTAAGAAATCTTGAAAGGTGCCTTTCCTCCAGAAAAACAAAAACCGAAACCAACAGTGTAAAGTCAAATTATATTTTTCTGTTTTCCAGCTTCTCAGTTGAAGAGCTGTTTAAAACAAAGTTGAAAAAATACTTATATTCTTGGAAGAGTAAACAGACAGCTAGACTCTTTGCCAAGTTAAGGGAATATGGGTGTATTTAGTGATTGTCTACACTTGCAGGGGCCTAAGTCATCTTGTGTAAGCACCATGCAAGCATAATTTTACAAGTGGATGAAAAAATAAAGCCACTCATTCATTAAACCTGCTCCCATGAAAGCTAGGAAACAGAGCATGACTTTTTGCCGAGTTTTGTTTTTGCAATGAAGGAACCTCTTCAGGTATCTAATGGATTCCTTGTTGCTTGAACTTTCAAATCCAGAACAGTGCATCTTCCTCATAAATGTCCTATATTTTCAGGAAAAAAAGATCAAAAGTTTTTAAAATCAGCTAGTAAAATTACGAGTACTGTAGGAGGTAGGGGCAAAGATGTCTTCAGGGAGGGTATCTCTAGCCAAAGCTAAAGACACATAATCAGCCTGGGCAACTCAGTATTAAAGAAACATGAGAAATAAAGGTGTTATAATGGTCTCTCCATGGCAAACACTAACATATAAATGCATAAAAATAGGAAATGTCTTTCCTTCTCAAAGTTTCAATTAATCTTTCAGTCAAAAAATTAAATATCACTATTCAAATACATTTCCTGATGTATTACTGTGGCTGGCTGTATTCTTCATGCATCTCTTCTCCTTTATTGGTTGTACTTCTCAGACTCTACTTCTCCTCTTGTACACACAGTCATCCCTGAACCAGAGCAGTGATGCAGTACAGAAGATGTTACCTGGGACCTGCTTCACCAATTCATAGTCATAGCATTTCCACTGCATCTTTACTTTTCTCCCACAGGTTTTCCTCTAAGTCATGTTGGGTTTATTCATTTTATCTCATTTATTCTTAATATTATTTTACAACAGTGTTTGGGTTGTTCTATCTGCTAGGAAGCCCTAGAGGAAAGAGAATGATATAGCTCAATTTTACTGCAATTCTTGCACATCAAAAATAAAAGAAATCTTTACTTAGCTATATTAGAGGGGAGAAGTCTTTTCTCCAATGTCTAGCAATTGTAAATCATTCAAATATCTTGAGGAAGTTTGATTTCTCTCTACATTTTAATTAATTGACAACAAAAATTTTTACTAGACCATTTTATGTAATGGCAGGTAGCTGCAACAAGAGAATCAAGTAATTAATTGGTAGTGAATTACTTCTGAGAAGGAAAAAAAAAATTAGCCAAAATTTTCACCAATTCCTAATGCTTCTCAGGATTAAACGTAGACTTCTTATCTCCTAGTGTGACAATATACCTGGGACAGGCATCCTACAGGTGCCTCACTTCCCTTTTATTCATCTTCAATTAGTTTCAAAGGATGTTGCTAATATTCAGGCCCATATAGTCTTATTTACATACTACTTGATAAAGCCCTAATTAACAACCCTTTCCCAGCCTTTCTGTATGCTTCTGAAGGCGCTTTTGCTGCTTGCTGCTCTGTTAAACTCTCCATTGAGTTCCACTTAATAGGGAACTTAAATTTCTGGTGTACTTTGGCACTCAGCGCAGAATGTCCTCAGTGACCTTTCATTTTCCTGACAACTACAACAGCCAACAAAATTCCAACAAGAAGCAAAGAGCAGTAGGGAAGATAGCTTTCTTGACATAAACACAGTGAATAAGACCAGAAAAGCACACAGTAAAATGGTGGCATTGGCCTTCCAGGAGAGTTAATATTTGTAAAACCAGAAATTCTGAGTCTTTTCTGATGAGGAGGAAGTGAGATTTTGGGTGTGTGGTGCCAAAACCTCTGGTGTGCATAAGACAGAGAGGGTGACACAAGCCAGGCTTAGAGCCAGATAAGAAGCAGACCCTGCAGACACAGAAAAGCGCTTTTAATCATGCCACTTGTCCTCCCTTACACCCCACCCCCAGGAAGATCACATTCACACTGGACATCAGGACATTCACATTCACACATAGGCCCAATAATAAAACCCAAAAAAAGACCTCATACCTGCTTTCCATTGCAACCAAACTGTTCTAAAATAAACCTTACTTATATACATACTTATAAACACTGATCAATCCATGCCATTTCACTCTGATCCACCCCAAGGGATCTATTAACAAGAACCTGGGTTACCCTTGTCTTCAGGGGTGGATCATAACAAGCAGACTCCCTCCAGTATTATGTTAAAACATGCTGAGCCAGCCTAATAGCAGAGTCATGGCCTTTTCATGCTCTTCCCATAACATTTTGTACATTTCTTGCCATATGTGACACAGCAACAATGTCAGTCCTGCAAGGTCTAACCTTGCTGTAGCCACAGGGTCTGCTGAGCACTGGGCTGCCACCACCCTTTACTCCTCTCCACCCCCTCCAAGAGCTTGGCAACTGCCCTCTCTGTTCTCCAAGCACCCCACAAGCGCCCCTTTGCCAGCCTGGGCAGAAAGCTCCTGAAAAGCCTGCTTGACATTCAACATCCAAGAGCAAAGCAGTGCACTCTGTTTCTACGTGAGCAACTGCAGCCACTGTAAGACAAGATCAACCACAGGGACCTCCCAGACATGGTGTCTGGCAGTGACAAATCTATTGAGATCACAAGTGATCTATATGTAAGGGCTTCTTGTATTAGCTCTTCTATGAATTAACTATTCTCTCTTCACTTTTGCAGATATAGGATGGATGTTAATAGTAAAAGCCACACCTTTCTGTCGCCAATACCATTTTTTCTAAATGGCAGCAAATATGCAAGAGTTTTTGATGTGTTAGAAACCACAGAACTGCCTGTGAATTGTCATACAGAAATTAAGGCTTCTCCCCTTCTGACAACATGTAAGTTGTGTACCCGGGTCTCACTGTTGGGAGTCAGCCCTGCTTAATGTCTTTATCAATGATCTGGAGCAGGGGATCAAGGGCACCCTCAGAAAGTTTGCAAGCTAGGCGGGAGTGTTGATTGGCTGGAGGGTAGGAAGGCTCAAAAGAGGGATCTGGACAGGCTGGATCAGTGGGCTGAGGCCAATTGCATGTGTTTCAACAAGGCAAAGCACCTGGTTCTTGGGTCATAACAACCCCATGCAGTGCTACAGGCTGGGGGCAGAGTGGCGAAAGCTGCCCCACAGAAAAGGATCTGGGAATGCTGGTTGACAGGGCTGAACATGAGCCTGTATCAGCTATACCCTGTCCAGTAGAACCAGAGCAGTGATTGTCCCCTTGTACTGGGCACAGGTGAGGCCACACCTCAAATCCTGTGTTCAGTTTTGAGCCCCTCACTACAAGAAAGACATTGAGGTGCTAGAGCGTGTCCAGAGAAGGGCAATGAAACTGGGGAAGGATCTGGAGCACAAGTCTGATGAGGAGAAGCTGAGGAAGCTGGGGTTGTTTAGTTTGGGGTAAAGAAGGCTCAGGAGGGACCTTATCACTTTCTACAATTACCTAAAAGAGGTTGTAGTGAGGTGGGGGTTTGTCTCCCAAGTAATGGGAGACAAATATGATAAGTAAAGGGAGGCAATATGATAAGAGGAAATGCCTTCAAGTTGTACTGAAGAGGTTTTAGGAAAAATTCCTACACCTAAAAGGTAGTCAGACATTGGAACCAGTTGCCCAGGGAAGTGATTGAACCAACATCCCTGGAGGTATTCAAAAGGCATGCAGAGGTGACATTTAGGGACATGGTTTCGTGATGGACTTGACAGTGCTGGGTTAACAGTTGGACTTGATGATCTCAACAGGTCTTTTCCAACTTTAACGATTCTGATTCAATGAGAAACACCTGCAGAATGTTCCTCTAGTCTCCTTCCTGCCCTCTTCCCTACAGAGGTTTCCTTTTATCACTCCCAAAGCTGTCAAGCTTCTGTGGAAATAATCGTGTTTGACAGTTTTGGGGTTAAGAATAATATCTTGTTGTCTCACGTCCCAGCAGACACGCACTATGTAATATATCATAGTCCACACAGCACGGTTATACTATCTCATATTAAATGCAAGACCTTTATCTAAAAGTGTGATTCTATGTGTGGTTAGTGAATTCAGTTTCAATTACCACGTATTTATTCATGTCTTTGTTTCAGTGTTAATCCTCCACATCAAATTGCTTTGCTAAATATTGCTATACAAATGCCACTTTATGCTAATTAATATGAAAGATTTCGGCTATTGTTTATTTACTAATTCAAGCAAAAGGCTTGTTCATAAGACAGAAACAGGGCAGGGGGATAGAAAAGAGAAAACAAATCCAAAACTTGCATTAGACTTGCAAATTATTTCTGTAGATTGTCAAACTTTGTACATGGAAATTAATGGTTTGTAGCAGAGCTAATTATTTCCTCTCAGAATAAATCATTTATTGGAGACTAATTATACATAAAAAATTACTGATACAATAAAAGTGTTAATAAATACACCAAAACCATCATTTTTTTGTGGATTACCAAAAAAAATACCCCAAAACATAGCTTGTGGTAATGATTATCTAAGTTTTCACTGGTTTCTATATTGTCAGTGTAATGACTTGGCTGCTATTGCTGGGATATGTAAAGTAAAGAAGTTAGTGATGAACTGTGTTTATTGTGTGTAAAGCTTAATGGGTTTTCCCTGTTTCTTGCTCTTCATTTCTACCATCCTATCTTTTTATGTGCATAAACATGATATGTATGTGTGTATACATATACACAGACACACTCCTGAATTGCTGAGTTTGCCTATATGGAGCTTATGTATATGGCTTGGCACAGATCCTTCCTGACATTTGTACCTGACTGGTGTAGCTCTTCTTCTCTGCTGCTTTTTTTTAAGACAAAAGCCAGGAGGGAATGATAAGGAATGCACAGAGCTGACAGCAGAAGATTGTCTGCTTTAACAGAATGGACTCGGAGGCAGAAGATGGCTACTCAGCAGGGCAAACAAATTCTTTCTTTTTTCTCTGTACTCCAGAGAGGTTATTAACAGTCAGATCGCATACAGCATAGATTCCCATTAACTATTTTAGAGAAAAAGAGGACAATGAGAACAATCTTGAAGGCTTAGCATAAAACTTCATAGTATGAAAAAAGTAGTGATTTGCAGGAGAGGGATTTTCAAGGCCTTGAAACACCAGACAAAGTCTAAGGGACATTCAAACGCAGCAAAGAAATGCAGTCTGAAAACAAACATAGAAATCCAAGGATCTTTATCTTCCTGCCAGTCAGGACTACTCGGTATTACAGCCGTGTCAGCACAACATGTCCCTATGTTTAGCCTAACAAAAAGACAGGACATGTCCACTTGATGAGCAAGGGAAAATCCAACGAAAAACCCCTCTGTCTTCTGGCAAGGTATGCTACATTATCCACCCAAGCATATAAAAAAACAACCTACCTGTACCCATTTTCAAGGAACTTCTTCCTGAAAATAAGGCTGAATTTATTCTTCTTTATGTTTTCTGGATTGCAAATTTATTTAAATTTATCTGTTTTTCTTTAAGCCTCTTGGCTGTGTTGCAGCTCCTAAACATTCTTCTGGAATGCCTGTTGTTAAGACAGGTGGATCCTATTTACTGATGTCCTTAATTACACAATTGTATAGCAGATATCCTTTGTCTTACTTACATTAATGAAGAAGCAGTGTTATTACAGTCCCACAACAAGGATTTTACTGTGGCTTTCAGATAACTGCCTTCACCAAATTAGGCTACATCATAATTACAAAAATAGAATTTTCTTTAAAGAAGAACCAGACCATGTAGTAATTTTCTGTCGCAGCTGGTGTTGGTAGTAAAATACTGCAACCTTCTGGAAGCATCTACAGGAAGCCACCTCAGTGAAGCCACAGCACCCACACATGCAAGCATGCATGCAGGTAGATCTGGGGCGAGCTGACAACAAAAGTCAGGAAGGGTGTCTGTGTGGGTTCCAAGGGTGGGTTTATTGCCGCAACATTCTCGGAGCGTCCAGGGACGAAGTCAGGGAAAATGGGCAGGGTCCACGGTTTAAGTATGGGGCTGGATAGGGGCGGAGAGAGCACCAGGGCTAATGGGCTGAGGGGTCAGGGGTGGAGTATAGGCGGGGCCAGGGTACGGGAATCAATAAGGAAACATGGGGGGAGTGACAAAGGAACAAGGGCCAATGAGAGAATGGGGAAGGGAGAACATTCTAGAACGGGGACATATGAGGGATAAAGGGGCAGGGAGGCCGATGGGACAATCGGGGAAACAGAACCAGAATACGTCAACATGATCAAACAAAGGATCCTGGGAGAGGCTTCCTTGTTCACCCCAACTGGAGATAGCAGCCTCAACGCTTACCTTCCAGGGGATGTTTGGGGCCCCTTGATCGGGAGGCTCATCACCCTCCATAATTTTCTATTAGTATACATGCACTTGGGTATGAGAATTCAACTCATAACATTTCTGGGTGTTTACCTCTATCCAGAACATCATACTTCCAGGGAGGACTGATCACCCATCAGTATCACTGTGGTTTCTTTTATCTTTCTGGCTCTTTTTTTTTGTCTGAGTTTCTCAGTCAGTTACAATAAATCACAAATTTTAGTATGAGCCAAGAAAATTCAGATATGTTTATTTTAGGCATTGCTCATTTCTAAAGTATTAATGGATTTGACTTTTGGTAGTGAAGATGTCACTACAGTGCCTTTACCCTATCGTTTTGTATTCTATTGGCATTTTAAACTATGAAAAAAATCTGCTATATTCAAGTATATGTCATCACAGAGAACCTTCTGGTCAACTCCTCCAGACTAGAGCAGCATTCTATTGTTCAAGTTCTCATTTGAAAGAAAGGACTAAGAAAACTTCTATGACAAAAGACATAGAAGTGAAGGGATCAGGAAACTGGCTAAATGCTGAGAATACTGATAGACTGACAAATCAGTGGTATTTTGTGTGAAACTAGAACAAAGGGCCTCAAGCAGAAACAGTGAGATAAAGGACACTGGAAAGGGGTCTCCAATCTTGTCATCAGTGTTACATTGCAGAAAAATCTTAAGCCTGCTTTTAGTCTATGGGCCTATAGGTTAGTTCTGAATACTTGAAGTGATGAGACCACCATGACCATCTTTTTCTCTAGTATTCAAACTTTCCAAAAGTTGGACATTTTAGCACTGTTTTTACTTGTTCTGTTTATGTTAATCATCTTAACAGCCTTCTCCTTCCATGTCCTTAACTGAGAACACTGTCCTAAGGCCTGAATCTTGTATACGTGTAGACTCCAATAGGCATAAACCACTGTTATCTGGAGCTCTCCCCTACATACACTGAAATGAACAAAATTCCTTGTTCAGCTCTATAGCATAACATTTAATTGAAGCCACGAAGGCAAATTCTGCCCATGCTGTGAAACAGCAATATGGTAATTTGAATCATTAGCATATATCAATATAATTGAAAATGGAGGGTTAAACATGTTTCTAACAACAGGCTAAATGTAGAATAGGAAGTAGAAAGCAAGGATCTGAAAATAACAAGGAGATACAGTTGTCAACTACAGTAAGGAGAAGAGTGTAGAGAGATTGGAGTAATAAGGTTGGTAGCCAAATTCCTGTTTAAATGACTGTATTTCCTACAGGGGAAGGAGAAAAGGTGTTTAAAAGTTTCTGCAGTCAGTATTGAGTTTTTTAGTTCATCTGTTATTTAATCAGGAGGACCTCTGAGTCAGTCATATATCTGAGTATTGAACAATTTTTTTCATGTGTACCTAGGTCAACAATCTTTCAATGACTATCTGTAGACCAAAACCAGCTTGAGCTGGCACTCCAGTACACTATGTTCAGAAACAACCACCAAACTAAATCTTCTACACTTAAAGAAAGATCACTGATCTGTGTATATATTAGCTATATTTTAGCTTTAGGCATTAAAAAAAAAAAATACTTTTACAGAACTAGTACTTGTGGAATTGATCTGAGGAAATGGCAAGAAACTCAGCTGTGACATGATTTTCAGAAATCCTGCAAGCTTATAATGGATTCAACTCCTTTTATAGCCAGCAGCCTCTGGATATGAAATACTGTAAAGAGCAAACAGTTCTTTCTAAGATTGATTTCTTGGAAAAAAGTTTATGCCCTGAGGACCCTGCATAATCATCAAGCCAATAATTTATTTCATGTATTAATCCCTGCCTACTGGCTTCTTAGAATTTACCAACTATTTTATACTATTTCCAACTTACGCAATAGTAACCTGTTTGGGATTATAGTCTTCCTAAAAGTTTGAGCTAACTGAAAAATATCAAAACTAAAGAGGCATGTGTCTTAGAGTAACTTAAAATATCTGTGACACCTTCTGCCTCAAGTCCTTCAAATTGTATCTTCTACATATAATTTCTGGAGCCAGTAATGTCATGGAAGATTAAATACTTGGATTTCTGGGAATGAATTTAAGATCGTTGTCCCGTTGCACTATAAAAAGGAGGAGACGGGAAGGATTCTTTTGATAGATTTTTCTGACGAAAAATCAAGCACAAACACGGCAACATTATATCTGAAAACCGTTTATTGAAAAAAGAAGGAAAGAAGAGAAAGGGGGAGGAAGGAACGGAAGACAGCGGACAACATTACCACAGAACTCTGACTATGTATAGGCATTGATTTGGCAGATGGAGCATGCGTTGCCAATTGCTGTGTGCTTGCGTAGCCTCCATGGCGAGCTGGGGGCGATCTCCAAGCAGCGGCAGTGGGCGAAGCTGGGTGCAGGCAGCGGCTAAAAGCTGGTTGCAGGCAATGGCTACAAATGACAGCTGGAAATTGGATGTGGGCAGCGGCCACGAACAATGGCTGGAAACTGGGTGCGGGCAGTGGCCACGAGCGACAGCTGGAAACTGGGTGTGGGCAGCAGCTACGAGCTGCAGACGGCGGCTGCGGAGCACGAGGTTCTCACAGTGACAAGCTAGTTGTCGGAATTAGCACAGCAGGGTGAAGCAGGCATGGGTAGGGAAACAGGAAGAGAGCATGAAGGCAGATGCAGAAGGGGCCAAACTGCCCCTCCCAGTGACCCAAAGCAGAAAGACCTCGTAGTGTGGTGGCTAGCTGCCTTTATGTGCTCCCAAACTCCTCCCCCAGCTCGGCTTTGCAGGCCTGTTTTTGGTGGGCATTTG
The DNA here is from genome assembly GCA_013389985.1 of Dryoscopus gambensis. Lineage (NCBI taxonomy): Eukaryota > Metazoa > Chordata > Aves > Passeriformes > Malaconotidae > Dryoscopus > Dryoscopus gambensis. The sequence continues at coordinate 28,031 of WEIT01037272.1, read as the reverse complement.
TGACATATGTTGAGGCGTATACATATTGGTCCCTCTCAGTCTCAAAGAAGCAAGGTGCCTACACACCACATATATGATTATACATTTGGTTGAGTACCCAAACAAGCAAACCACAGTCTTCATTTCTATACCAAATGTACTGTATTGTATCTCTGCACTATATTGACTCCTTTTTTTATTTTCTTACTGCAGTTAGTTCTACACCATTTGAACTTGGACTTTGTTAAGAGCAACATTTGGGACCCGGCCAAACTTCTAGAAAAATTTTAAAAAAACAAAAAACAAACAAACAAAAAAACCCAACAAAACAGAAATAGATGGTGCTACAGTTTAGATTAAATATATATATAATTCTTCCTCTTACAGCTTTAATACAAGCATGAATTTAACTTATTACATATATATGTGCCACAAAATAGATACATAAATGGCAGCGACAATGGAATTTCCAGTCACACAATAGTATTTCTAATTGTTTCTAATGCAATATGCAATTTTAAAAACTTGGTGACTGTCAAAATAAGCTTAAAGTCTGAACTCTTCTCCTTTGGAAGAAGGAATCTGTAGAGAAAGGAAGGGAAGGACATCTCAAAAATTTCAACTTCTAATTTAATTTTCACTTCTTATTTAAAAAAAGTGTTTCTTTTCATTATTCATTTTTGCAGGCTCCTGAGATTGCTTTTCAAATTTCTACAGAAGCAGTTCTGGAATTCAAAAAAGACTGTACAACATCTAAAAATAATAGAAAGCATTCAGTTTTACAATAATTCCAATAATTAAGTAATGAGCTTTGCCAACCTCAATTTAAATGAGACCAGTTATGAATGAGGTTTTTTCTCCCCTTGGTCCTATCAAAATAAGCCCCATGTTTCTTTAAATGAATCTTACTGATAGTACATATACCTGTCATCCCATTCCCTTTGAGTGCTTGGGGAAATAAAAATTCATAGCAATTGATTGCCCTGTGTAGCCATGGATCCAGATGCCCTTTCAAATATTCATAAAGATCTTAAATGGGTCCCTGTGGATCCCATTTGTCTGCTGTATATTTATATATCCCTCCAGTCTTCAGGAAAATTGTCAAACAAAAGTCACTTTTGCAGCTAGGTATTATTGACTCTTTCTACCTTGTAGAATTTTGTATTCTCATGCTGTGTACTGTGAGTGAAAAATGGAACAAGATGAAGAATGTTTGTGAATATCATAGACCAAGTGTCAAGAGTTCTTCATTAAAGTTGGGGGCTTGAAAACTCTAAATAATCATAAATGGATGAAGTGAAAGGACATAAATGTTGAAATTGGAGTCAAATGGAACAAAAGCTGAGATAAAAATGAAGGACAAAAATGTCACATTTGCACTCAAATTCAGACCACTAAATTCAGAGCTACATGCCTGCTGAGCGTTCAAAACTTCGCACTGAGATCAATGTAAAGACTACAAATGTAAAGCAATTTCTTACATTTTAAGCCTCTTTTGGAAAATATTTTCATGGTATTAAGTGTGTGAAACATATCCCAATCAAGTGGCAATTTAAGGGCTCTTCCTCTCCTCCCACTCTCCCTTGTAAGTTATCCATTTTCAGAATCTGAAGAAAGTTGAGAGCAACTTTTAATCCCTTCTGTAAATATCTTTTTCTTATCTGTTCTGTTCAAAACATCATGGAGCAGAAGTTTCTCATCCAATCTCATAGAAACCTCCATACCAGTTTGCAGCAAGAAATTCTGGCCACACAACAATTCAGGAATTAGCAGACAGTTTCCATTTCCATCTTTCAAACTTAATGAGATTTTCAGCTTCTATTTGCTTCTGTTTTATAGAATATTTCCTAACCATGTTTAAAAAAATGTTCTGAGTGGAAACTCAGAGTGCTCCCTGAACTCTTCAATCCTTAGTCTGTCCTGCAGAAGCTGCAATTAACTTGAACAGATCATCACTGTTGACACTGCTCCGATATCCTTGCTCCAGCAGAGCATGACAACAGCAGTGCAACGGAGAGCCAGAACCTGGTCAGGAAATGACTGTTGTCTGTCACCAGTTGTTTCCATTCTGCTGCTTAGGTAATGTCTGCAGTTCAGAGTCCAGGAGTTAATTAGAAATCTAGAAGCTCTGGTATCACCTATGAAGTAATAGCATAAGACAAGCTAATGTCAATAATACAGAACGCTAGTCAAAGGCAATTATGTGTCATGACACCTGTCACAAATTTGTACCATCTAGAGCTATGAGTTGAAACACAAAATTTTAAGTACATCACCATCAGTATAGATCAGGATAGACATCCGAAGATTTATTCTGAGACATAGTGTTGTTATCCAACCAGTTCTGCAGGTTTTTGCCAAGTGATTTTTCACAGTCTTCAAAAATAGACTGACAAACATGATTTATGAAACAGAATAGAAGATACAAGATTATTTGAAAGAAAAGAAAAGGAAAGAAAGGAAGGAGTGATTTGGTTTTAGTTCAAGTGACTAAAAGAGAAAAAAACCCCAAACTAGCAGCGTATATGCCACTAAGTTCTATGATATTGTACAAAAGGACGTAACGACACAATCAGTATGTGAACTGATGCACTTATTTTCCCCTTAAAAAGCAGCTGTTCACTTATGTAATATCTTTCCCAGTTGAAATCAGGATGCAAACCAGCAGGAAGTGAATGTTCACCATGGGCAGTTTACTCTGCTCTTGGTGGATTGGATGAATCCACAATCTCTGGCAGTCAGTTGTCTCTCACATACTTAAACTCACAGGGAAAAAAATGGAGGAAACAAATGTAACACTATGGGGTTAATTAAAAACCAAAAAAATAGGGAAATAAAGACACAATTCTCTCTCCATAGTGAATGAAAAAGAGCAGGAGGCCACCATATGGGCTGCAAAACATTTTGTAGAATGATTTAATTAAAGTAAATTAAAGTATCTCCTCTAAGCTCTATTGATTATGTGAGTTTTGTCAGATAGTCCATATAGCATTTGCAAAGAAATGGAAGACAAAAGACCAACAATAAGCATGAGTCATTATCTTTTTATGTGCTGGGTATGCTAATATCCCCATCTGTTACCTTAGTGGGCAAAATCCATTTGCTGAAACCAAGGAAGACTTTATTTCTTACGGTTAAGATTATCAAATATGAATGAAGAGAAAGTGGAAAAGCTTGTCCTGAATGTACTGGATAACATCAAGAGCTTGGAAATTCTCTTGCAAGTGGTACCTGTAGTACTGAAATTTTCAGTAAAGATTCTGGGATACATGCTACAGGAGTCAGGAGTTAGTCTTTATGGTCCAGTTCACAGTCCAGTGTGAAGTCAAATGGAAAAATGTCCCTTCCTAATGCAAATTTTAATAGTGTTGTCTGTCTTAGTTTAAACAAAGTGGCAATGATTCTTTGCAATGTATGCACGTACTAAATAATTATTTTTTAAGTGTGAGGTAAAGGGATTTGATAAATGGCAAAAAAAAAAGAGAAAATACAGAATAATCTTCACATTTGATACATTTTGCCAGCCAGAAGAAAAGTCCAGTCTTCTGCATTTTAGGCCATAGCTCCCCATATCTTCTCTTACTTCTCGCTTTTTATTTGGCAGAAATAAATATATTTCTAATGAAACATTTGTTAGGTGGTGGGTTGACTTTTCTGGCTCCCAAGTGCCCACCACATAACTCTTATCACTCTTCCTTCTTTACAGGATGGGAAATACAGCTATGTAAAGCTCAGGGGTTGAGATAAGGATAGGGAGAGCCCTTACCAGTTACTGTCATGGCAAAATAGTTTCGCCTTGGAGAAAACTCAGTGAAACACTGGAACAAGTTGCCCTGGGAGGTGGTGGATGCCTCATTCCTGGAAACAACCAAGGTAAGGTTGAACAGGACTCTGACCAATCTGATCTAGTTGAACATGTCCCTGTTCATTTTAGGGGTCCCTTCCAACAGAAATACTTCTATGATTATATAATAAGATTAATGTAATTAATTGCCAATTTTAAAAGGTATGATAATAAGAACTAAGATCAATTCTAAAAAAACCCTCTTCCTCTCTTTACTTCTTTCCAGGCTCAAATCCATTCCAAAATTTCCTACCTTCTTACCTACCAACAGTGCAAGGGGATGGGGAACAGGGACTATGGTCAGTTTATAATGTTTTCTCAGCCACTACTTTCTCCTCCTACTCTTCCCCTCCTGCAGTGTGGGGTCCCACCCACAGGAGACAGCTCTTCACAAACTGCTCCCATGGGGGTCCTCTCCTAGGGGCACAACCCTTCGGGAACAGTCTGCTTCAGAATGACTTCCCATAGGATCACAGGTCCTGCCAGCAAACCTGCTCCAGCATGGGCTTCTCAGCACAGGGCTGCAGCTTCCCACAGTGTCACAGCCTCCTTCAGGCATCCACCTGCTCCAGTGTGGGGTTCTCCCTGGACTGCAGGTGGATATGTGCTGCAGTATGGACTTCCGTGGGCTGTGGGGGCACACCTGCCTTATCATGGGCTGCCCCATGGGCTGCAGGGGAATCTCTGCTCTGATGCCTGAAGCAGCTGCCGCACCTCCTTCTTCACTGATCTTGTCTGCAGGGCTATTTCTCTCACATATTCTCTTTCCTCTCTCCCAGTTGCTGTTTCACAGCAGTTTTCACCCTTTCTTATACATGCTATTACAGAGGCACCATCACCATCACTGAAGGGCTCAGCTCTGGCCAGTGTGGGTCTGTCTAGGAGCTGAAGCCAACTAGAACAGGCTGTGTCCAACATGAGGGCACCTCCTGGTGTCTTCTCACAGAAGCCACACCTGCAGCCTTCTGCTACTGAAACCTTGCCACACAAACAAAAACAGTTAATGTGACGTGACTATGTGACACTCAGCAGATGGAGGGAAATTGAATTTTCATTTGGGTTAAAATATTCAGAAAAAAACCTAACAGGGATTCTTGTGCCACTCTGCTCTGCACTGGTGTGTCCTCATCTTCAGTCCTGTGTGCAGTTTTGGCCACCACAGTATGAGAAAGATATTAAACTATTAGAGAGTGTCCAAAGGGGGGCAACAAATATGGTGAACAGCCGGGAGGGGAAGCCATATAAGGAATGACTTAACTTGTTCTGTTCAGCCTGGAGTAGAGGAGACTGAGGGGACACCTCACTGCACATTAAAACTGCCTCACAAGGGAAAGAGGAGGGGCAGACACTGATCTTTTCTCTCTGATGGCCAGGGACAAGACTCAAGGGAATGGCCTGAAGTGTCGGAGGAAGTTTAGTTTTGATATTAGGAAAAGATTCTTCACCAAGATTGGGGTTGGGCACTGAAACAGGCTCCCCAGCAAGGTGGTCACACCAAACCAGACAGCGTTCAAGAAGCATTTGGCAATGCTCTCAGGCACATGATGTGATGCTTGGGGATGGTGCTGTGCAGGGCCAGTAGCTGGACTCAATAGTCCTTGTGGGTCCCTTCCAACTCATCATTTTCTGAGATTCTGTGAGCCTGTAAATCAGACCGCAGTATATGTGTAAATAAATTCACACTGAAACACATTCTTATTCTATTTCCTAATTTCTGATTTTCAAAACAGAGACAATGTTTAGGTCAAATTTTATTCAAACAAATTATGAAAGAAAAAAATGAAATTGGTTATTCAAATTCCTTTGTTTCTACTGAGAAATTAATTGAATTAATTAATTATTGAGGTTAATCAATATTCTTTGAAATCAGATTTTATTATTGTATGCAAATACATTGCCCTATCCAAAAATGGAAAGAAAAATAAAAATTGCCTGTATCTTTTATATATACTTAACAGTGTCAGTTTGAGCTAGTCTAACACTAATTTGAAACACTGGGCAAGTAAAAATGAATGTTTAATCAATTAATGATTTGTTCTATTTAATTGCACCACTGATGGTCCTCAGTATTTCCTGCTGTGCTGGTACAGATATTTTAGACAAGTTCCATGAAATCAATGAAAGGAATGAAAGGTTATGGTGAGTTCATGAGCAGCCTTCTTAGCCCCTTGGCTTGTTGTGACTCATTCTTTTGTGACTATAAAATTTGTTTGTAATGGTGTGTAAAAATCTATTGGTTTGCTAGGCAAGCTGATTTAAAGTATTGCCTAGGAGTAGAATTACCCTCTAAGGAAACAAGGAGGGGGGAAATGGCAAGAAACTCTTTCTTTTTAAATACTTTCATCAAAGAAATTTTGCTTGGCTGCGTGTGTGCCAAGGAGAGATGTTTTTAAAAAAGATGTAAAATTGAATTTGTACATAAAAACCAAAGACGAAGACTAGGCATATTACTTTGTTCCAGCTACAATGTTTCAGAGGAAATTTTTAAAGGCAGCTATTTAAATGAACTGAGAATTAGAGATGTATGCTCAATGCATTTCCAATGCAATCAAAATTAAGTGTACTGTATCTGATACTCTTCCAGCTTTTATGTGCTCACACACTAATTTTCCAGAAGCAGTGATTACTTCTTCATTCAACACTTAGATTGGACTGTGCTTTGGGGTGTAACTATATGTCACCAAAGGTGGCAAGAGCATACAGAATGAAGCAGGAATTACAAGTAAAGAAGCCATAGTCTTACACATTATTAAGTTAAGTGCTGCCCTGAAAAACTGCATGTTTTTCTCTAAATCTGCCACTGAGAAACACTGTGCTATTGGAGAAAAAGTCACCTAAAACTGGATGCCTGATAACTATATGCTGCTGTATGCTGAGAATACTGAACCCAGACCCCTAAAATACTTGTGCACTGGGAAGAAAAATGGTTTCAATTGGTTAATTTTGAAAAATATTTCAGATTATTTAAATTAGCCCAAGTTAGGGAATAATATTGGGTTTAGTTTCTTTTTCATTTGCCATTTTCAAAAAGGTGATGTAAAATCAAATACTTGGAAACTGAGAATAAAATCACGGGTCCATGAAGTATACCAGTATAATTCAGTATCTCCCTATTTCTTGTGGGAAATTCATGCCTAATCTTAGACAGATTGTCTCCATACTTGCTACCCTTGTGTTTATCAAATTGAAGCATTTACCTCCTTGGACAGACAGGCACATCTCATTGCCATCACTCGACAGGAGGATCCTAGTAATTATAGGCCAGTTTGACCTCGGTACCTGGCAAGGTAACGGAGCAGTTTATATTGAGTGTCATCAAGCAGCACTTACAGGATGGCCGGGGGATCAGATCCAGCCTGCGTGGGTTTAGGAGGGGTAGGTGGTGTTTGACTAATCTGATCTCCTTCTATGACCAGGGGACCCACCTGGTGGATGCACGAAAGGCTGTGGATGTTGTCTGTTTGGACTTCAGCAAGGCCTTTGACACTGTCTCCCACAGCATACTCCTGGAAAAGCTGGCAGCACATGGCTTGGACAGGAGCACTCTTTGCTGGGTTAAGAACTGGCTGGATGGCCGGGCCCAGGGAATGGTGGTAAACGATGCTGTATCCAGTTGGCGGCCAGTCACCAGTGGTGTCCCTCAGGGGTCTGTGCTGGGGCCATCTCTCTTCAATATTTTTATTGATGACGTGGATGAGGGTATTGAGTTTTTCATTAGTAAATTTGCAGACTACACTAAGCTTGGAACATGTGTCGATCTGTTGGAAGGTAGGAGAGCTCTGCTGAGAGACCTGGAACAGTTGGATGGATGGGCAGAGTCCAATAGGATGAAGTTTAATAAGTCCAAGTGCAGAGTCCTGCATTTTGGCCACAATAACCCCCTGCAACATTATAGGCTGGGGGTAGTGTAGCTGGGCAGTGCCCAGGCAGAAAGGGACCTGGGGGTGCTGGTCAACAGCCAATTGAACATGAACCAGCAGTGTGCCCCAGTGGCCAAGAAGGCCAATGGCATCCTGGCCTGTATCAAAAACAGTGTGGCCAGCAGGAGCAGGGAAGTCATTCTTCCCTTGTACTCAGCACTGGTGAAGCCACACCTTGAGTGCTGTGTCCAGTTTTGGGCCCCTCAGTTTAGGAAGGACATTGAGATGCTTGAGTGTGTCCAGAGGAGGGCAACTAGGCTGGTGAGGGGCTTGGAACACAAGCCCTATGAGGAATGACTGAGGGAGCGGGGGTTGTTTAGCCTGGAGAAAAGGAGACTCGGAGGTGACCTTATCGCTCTCTACAACTTCCTGAAATGTCGTTGTAGTCAGGTGGGAGTTGGCAGCAACTGACAGAATGAGAGGGCACAGTCTTAAGCTGTGCCAGGAGAAATATAGGTTGGATACTGGGAAAAGGTTTTTCATGGAAAGAATGGTGAAGTACTGGAATTGTCTGCCCGGGGAGGTGGTGGAATCACTATCCCTGGAAGTGTTTAAAAAAAAAGATTGGATGTGGCACTTGATGCCATGGTTTAGTTGAGGTGTTAGGGCATGGGTTGGACTTGATGATCTTTAGAGGTCTCTTCCAACCTGGTGATTCTGTGATTCTGTGATTCTGTGATTCTGTGACAGCAGTAATTTCAGTGTGAAGTACCTACTTGTGTCATTGACAAAACCATCTGTTTCCTTTTGCTAAGAAAGTGACTCTGCTGACCAGGGTACCCACCAAAGTTTTTTTTACAAATTCAGCCCCTGGTTAGTCATAAAAAAAACCTATATTTATATCACTCTCATCTGAGGTTCCTGATTTGTGACTTTACGATGCTAACACTCCTAGAGAGGGTAGTGGCTAAGGGGATCTGTGCTTGTTGCTGTATAATAGGGGTTTGCAACTGCAAAGTGTTTAGAGCTGGCCTTCTACAAGTACCCTGGGATCTAACTATCACTCATTTCAACACTTAAAATCCTTTGGTAATTTGAGATATGAATGGGAAGAAAACTGCTCAGGGAAAAGTGCAAGTATATGTCTCAATTTTATAGAAGACTTCATAATAAGTAACACAGAACGGAAAAGGAGAGTTTTTCTTTTCTGTACTGAGAAGACGAGTCTAATAGTCACTACAGCTGCCAGATTTTAATAATAAGATCTTTTTGTACATATGATAAATTACTAAAAAGTCTTAATTTCTTTTGGGTGAGTAAACATCTAAATGTCAGGATCTTCAGAGCATGTGAAATAGCTTAAAAAAAAGGTCTAGTTTTTTGGGGTTTTTTGAAGGTTATCTTTTCATTGGAGAAGATAACAATAATAAGAAAAATTGAATATTTGCAACAAAAAACTCAAACAGGAATTTTTGCACTTTGTTAGTAGTGAAATCCGTAGACATTTTCCAAACACATTAACACCTTTGTCATTTTATGTTCTAAATGCCTAAGAAAACAATAAATTGATTTCATGTTGTGTTACTGCTGCTCAGCTGTAGGGGATGGCATTAAATCTCATTAAAGGTAAAATAAAATCGAAGTAATCTGTTTAAAATATAGATCACTTAATTGAAAGGGGAAAGAAAAATAAGTCCTAGAATGTCATGATGTCAGATAGAAATCCTGCACTAAACATTTTACTATAAGTTTGTTGTTGGTGTAAACAATCTCTTTCCAAAGCTGTTCAGTTGGAAAATTATGTTCAAGGTCCAGTGAGATATAAGTATGCTTTTTAGTCAACCATTTCAGGGAGGAAATGGGCAGTTCATCCATATTCAGCCCCTGACATGCTGATGTCTGCATATACTGAACACAAATGGGACATCTGTTTCTGTACTTGTTCCAATATTGTTCACAGGTAAACACAATGTCCATTGTAATGAATTGCTTTGGAGCAACTACCATGCCTTTGAATTTGTACTTCACAGTTGCATTGATGATATGTTGTTTTAAGACAAGTCCATCCAGGATGAAAATTTTCAATCTTATATTTAATTTCATCATAAAGCAGAAAAGGCCAATAGCAACTCCAATATAAGGCTCTGTTTTTTCATTACAGAAAAGACCAAATAACAGATACTTTGAACTTTAGTTTCAAAGTATTAACTGGTTTACTTGCTTGGAGGAAGAATCTCAACTGACCTCCAATGCCTTAAAATAAGAACTGTCATATACCACCTGCCTTGGACCAGTCCTGTTTAGTGCTTTTTAACAACACAGATAATGTAATAAAGTGTCAACCAGAAGGACAGCACCAGAATTCAAAGTTGTCTTGATACACAAAAGAGTGAGCAATGAGATAAACTTTGACTAAGTTTACAATATTTTACCTTAGGTAGGAGGTGAAAACCAAAGCACAGATATGGAGGAAGCAGCACAGCAGGAAAGAATATATTGTTGTAATGAATAACAGACAAGGGAAAGTCACTACCATCCCCTTTTCTAAACCTGCTAATTAAAACTTTAGCATGAGAACTACAAATCCACTTAAAGGAAGATGTAGAGGAGGTGAGAAAAATCTACATTAGCAGGAAAAATGGACGAGAACAAAGTGCAGGGATATTATCAGGTTGTTTGATTTTTTCTGATGGCTATTTCACAAGTTATTTAGGGAAAAAAAAAAGACAGAAATATGATTTCACCAAAAAAAAGTGACTAGAAAAGGCTGTTAATTCTGTTCAATAACTCTACATCCAGTAGTAAATTAATTTTGCAAAGAGTAATTCTATGGTAAAGATTTCACTAGATATTTTAAGAACTTCCTAATTTTTAAAATAAGATTAAATAATAGAGACATTTAGGAATTCCCTTTACTGCAGAGGTTTGTTTTTGTTTTTTTTTCAAAGCAACATCTTGTGTGTTTGAAGAATTTTGTTATAAGCTATTCAGACAAATAAAATAAAGCTTCAGCTTATTTGTGACACAGGATATTTTCTGAACACAGCCAAGCCAGGTGGAGGGAAAGTTTACCAGGGAAGCTGAATCTCCCTTCCTTGCCCTGAATGGACTATAAGACCAAAGACCAGAGTCTCTGTTTCAGTAAACCTAAGAATACCTCCTGAAACTTCTGAAATACTGTCAAACTTCTTGAAAGTGAAAATCAGAATCTGAATAGTAGCAGACTCTTTTGTTTAATTCATATTATAAAGTAAATACCCATAAAGGTAATCTTCATGGACAAAGATATGCATGCATTACATTTGATTTGATTATTCAACTCTACTGTAAGAGAAAGTAGGACTTGACATAATGCTTAAGAGTAATTTTTTGCTACTTGCAAACATTCTCAAGAGGCCAGTTTAATAAGTTAAGAGAAGCTGTACACCCAAACAAAGCAAAGTAAGTGATTTATTTACTACTTCACGTTGCCAGAAAGATGCTCAAACACTTTCTGGAGGGCAGGGCCTCAGCACATGTCATGGTTACTTGCAAAGACAAATTTCATATCTTCAAAGGCCTTCACTTCCGCTTCCTTTGCCCAAGCCTCCGTCATGAAACACAAGATTGAGTGATATGGAATATCCCCTTGGTCAGTTCAAGCTGGCTGTACTGAAGGCATACTTCCAGCCTTTGTGATGTTGAGACCACCTACCTGATATTGGGACAGAGTGGGAAAAACAAAAATTAAAAAAAAAAAAAAAGAAAAAGGAAAAAAAGAAAAAGAAAAAAAGAAAAAGAAAGAAAAAGAAAAAAAAGAAAAAGGAGAATAATGCCTGCACAAGCACTCTCCAGCAAGAGCCAAACCAACAGTGTGTTATCAATACTGTATTAGCACAAATCAAAAACACAGCACCACAGCACCATACAGATTTCTATGACGAAAATCCACTTCACCCCAGACAGACTCAGTAGACAGTAACAAATAATTTTTAAAGCATTTAGACTTTAAAATGCACAAAGTATATTTGGGATTTCATCAGGATCCAGTATTTTTAAAATTTCCAATTCTCTTAAATTTCCACAAACAATCTGAGCAAAATTAACTCCAGGTAAAATATCCAGCTCATAGAAAAAGATGCCACCAACCAAGCTATGGTATTTGTCCTTGAAACAGTCAGACCCCAAACATTGCACAGTTGCACATTATGTTACACATTATGCGAAAGAGGCATACATGAAATCCAGAAATAAAAAGTCTCACATCAAAGAGATTTGAGAGTTAGATTTTCAGTATTGACATTCATCACATGCTTTTCATGACAGAATAACTCATTAGCATTGTGACTGTGTGTTAATGGCTTAGAGCAACATGCCCAAGGGCTCACCAGTAGTATTTCAGTAGTGTACACTGATGGTCAGATTATAATGCACCCTGTGTGCTTCCATATCCTATTCATGTTGTTTTCTTATTCATGGTCAGAAACATTTGTTTTCTTCATCATTAAAGTGAAATATTGCCTCTTAACCAGGGAAAAGAGAAATAATTGTTCTGGTGTGTAGTCTAGATTTAATTCTCTTACTGAATATGCAATAGTAAATGCTCATAATTTCAAATCTATAGAATTCAACACAGAAAAATGTAGACAAGAACATAGAAAGAAAACCAGAAGAATCAGAATGCTAAATATTCTTTGGTTAAATAAAATATAGATTATTCACTACCATGCATCACATTTCATAATATAGCTTCTTTTCTATTCTATATTTTCTCAAAATTTAGGCATGTGTTTTCTTCTTGACAGTGTTAAAATCAGATCTATGGAAAGGAAAGACTGCTGTTAAAGTTTGTCTTATCACAAGAACACATTTGACAGTATATTGTCTGCTGCAATTGCTATAAAAGTCATCTGCTACCACATACATTGAACCTCAGAATCCCTACAGTAGACTGATATTTA